>NDGM011117900.1:0-27425 GCA_002564305.1 Octomys mimax
AATGTGCTCAGCACAGTGCCGGCTCCTGGAGCTCACATGTGGAATGCCACCAAAGCTGCAAAGTCCCAACCCCAGGCTGGGCTGTATCCAAAAGTGCATGGGGGGACTCAGGCCCTCAGCACTGTGGTGCCACCCTTGACGTCCCCAAGCCAGCTCAGAGATGACGCCCTGAGATGGGGACGGCAAAGCTCAGATCCTTGCAAGCACAGGGGCTGCTCAAGGAGGCCTTCAGGAGCCCGTGCTCAGAGCAGAGCAGGAGCAAGCCAGGGTCCCTGCTGGGCACAGAGGGGCTGCCCACGCCACTCTGCAGGACATCCACCCCTTTGTGGGGCCCCTTGGCCCCTCTGGGACCCACAGGCTGCTGGTTGGTCCTCGCCAGTGTCCGAGGGGTGGGCATGCCCAGACTGCTGGCTGGAGCCGCCTCTGCCTCACGCCCCTCCTGGCCTGTCGCCCACCGCGGTGCCTGGGCAGATGCGGCTGCCCATCCCCAGCTGGAGCCCACCACCCGCCGGCCACATGCTGTTGCGGGGTGCAGGGGTCACTCACCGTCCAGGTGGCGGACTTGGCGGTGCTCGACTGCTGGAAGGTGACCTCGAAGTGGTGGGGGCCAGGGTAGTCGGTGTTGGAGGGGATGACGGGCGCGGGAGACATGGTGTCGAAGGTGGAGCTGGGCTGGGCGTAGGGTGAGTGGGTGGGCACGCTGGCGCCGTGCTCCGGGGTGTAGGGGCTGGCTGGGGCCGCGCGGCTGCTCATCTGGTCCATAGTGCTACTGAGCAAATTGAACTGGGCCTGGAGGGGCGGGCGGGGAGGGGGACACGTCAGGCTGGGCTGGGGGATGCCCGGCCCAGCCTGCGCTCCCTGGCTTGCTCTGTCCCTGCCGTCGGAGGTGTCTGGTTACAGCAGCCTTAAAGGGCCAGCGCTCACAGCCATCCCAAATATTTCCTCCGGCCCCCACCCCACCCCAACAGGCCACTACTTGTGTTGGGATAAACTGACACACTCACCTCGCCCGCCCCTCTCCAGCCGCCTCCCCCATGCCAGCGCCTCTGGGATCCACCCAGCCGCCAGGAGGAGGAAAGGGGCCCGCGCACCTGGGGGCACTGTCTGGGAGCCCCCAGCCCCAGGCCCTGGCTCAGCAGCCACCCCGAGGGCCCCAGTCCCTGAGTCACAGCTAAGCAGGGAGACGGTGCCCGTGAGCCAGGCTGGGGCTGTGGGCCCTGGGGCCAGCTGTGGCCCTAGGTTCTGCTCCCTGGGATGGTGCTGGGACAGAGACCCACTTGCCTGTCCTTAGAGGCCCAGGGGTGGTTATCAAAGGGTCTTTAAGCTCCAGCTCCAGCTCCAGCCAGACAGCCTCCTTGCCTCAGGGCTGGGTGGTAGCCACACACCAAGGTTCTTGGGCCAGTTCCTTCCATTAGGGGGACAGCCCAGCCCTACCATTACCATGCCCCCAAGGAGCCCCAGGCAGTGCAAGCCCTGAGTCTTTTTTGTGGGGTTCCAGGACTCCAGCAGGGGTCAGTCCTGCCTGGAGCAGTAAGGGCACCAGGCCTGCCTTCTGGCCTATGCTTGTGCAGGGTAGCCCAGAAGGCCACCAGCTTTGCATCCCGACTTCCAGGGGGACACAGGTCTGTGAGGACCACACCACGTGGCTAAGTGGGCCAGGTGGATCCCTAAACACAACCCCCACTCAGGCCCTCTCCTTGGAGCTGGGGACAGTCACACAAACTCAGTCTTCCCACGGCTAAGGTGGGCATGGCCTTTGTTCCCACAGGAGAAAACAGAAGCAGGGAGCCAGCTGGAAGGTGACCTGCCTGGGCAATGCAGCGAGGAGCTGAGGCAGAGGCCAGGGTTGGGCTCTGTGGTGCACTGAGGACCAGCATCAGTGACACAGTGACGTGGGATCTCCACGGGGGCGGGGAGGGGCGCCACACCCCTCCTCGGAGAGTCCCAAGACATCACCAGCAAGGTCCTGCCCACCAGCCTGCCCTTTCCAGGCTAAGGGACAGAGCCACTCCTAGGTGCCACAGGTCCTCAACGCCCTCCATGCTGAGGACAGCCAGGCTCCCCACAGCCACCTCGCATCTGGGCCACCCTGGCAGTGCAGCCCCTCCCTGCACCTTGGTCCTCTTCTATTGAGGCAGGCTGGGCTCAGAGACCTGGGTCCCTGGGTCCTGGCCTGCACCGAGGGGCCGTATGTGTCCACTGCTGAGTCAATGACAGGGTCCCTGCTGGCTATGCACTGGCCCAGGGTCTGGGATGCATGGTCTGGCTGTGCCAACTCACACGTGCCACCCAGGACCCCTGGCAGGGCAGGGACGGGACAGACGGCAGGCAGCTGCTTCTTACAGCACCGCTGTCCCTGCACCCTGATTTCCTGAGTAAGCCAGGCAGGGTTTTCCTGAGATGCTCAAGCCTGGGCTGACCACCTGCCACCCACAGTAAATGTCCAGTCTCAGTGGGGCTGAGCCACAGGTCCAAACCATGCTCTCCTTGAGGACAGCCACACGTGACTCAGCATGTGGCCCTGACAAGCTGCCGTCAGATGGAATCATCTCGAGGCCTTGGGCCATGCCAAAGCCCAAGGACAGGGAACCTGCAGGGCCTGCCCCTTGGGGGCTCCCCCTTCCTGTGTGCAGGAATCCAGTGTTCACCCTTGTTGCAGAGTCACCAGCCACAGGAAAAACAGAGCAGGACTCTCTAGTGACCAGCCACAGGAAGAACAGAGCAGGACTCTCTGACAGGGTAGCA
This sequence comes from Octomys mimax, assembly GCA_002564305.1. Taxonomy (NCBI): domain Eukaryota; kingdom Metazoa; phylum Chordata; class Mammalia; order Rodentia; family Octodontidae; genus Octomys; species Octomys mimax. Next base: position 2,746 of record NDGM011117900.1, read on the forward strand.
CCACAGGATGGGGATGAGGTGCTACGGGACAGCCAGGCTCCTCCAGCCACAGGACAGGCGGACTTGGGGGTGGAGACGAAGGCAGATGTCCAGTCTGGAGACGCCACTCAGACCCTTCTGGCCACTGGGCCCTGGACCGTGCACATTCAGGAGTGATCTACACGTGTGTGGACTGTGACACAGTGGGTCAAGCGCTCGGGGAGGGACCTGACGCACCCCTCTCCGGCTCCCAGGCTGTCTGAGAGGTCACAGCATAACAGCTGCCTCCTCAGGAAGATGGAAAACAATAAGCCTGCCCCTGGGAGAGCCCACCCCCACCCCACAGTGCTGCCACTGGTCCCTGCAGGAAGGGATAGCCTCACTCTGCGGGGTGACAAGGACACATGCAGTCCCAGAAACCTCTGCCCCATCCCTCCATCTGAGAGACTCTAGAGGTGGCTCCGGCCCCTGCCTGCACCTGTCTATCCTGAGGTCCACTAGAAGGACCTCACGTGGGCAACCCTTAGGACTGCCAGGCCACAAGGCCTGCATGGCGCAGGCCATCTCTCCAACACCGAGGGCAGGGCGGGCCATGCGCAGTGCGTCAGGGCCGCAGGGTGACGGTCACACAGCACCCAAGCTGGGATGTGCAGATTAAATCCTGTCTGCCGGCTCCTTCCAGTTGTGGCAACCAATCGACAGAGGCTGCACATGTGGCCCACGTCCTACAGTGGCCCTCTCAAGGGGGCCGGACCCGGGACTGTGAGGACGCCAGAACCCACAAGTGCGGGCTTCTGACAGACGTGAAGGAAACGTCCAGAACCTGCACACACACTCCAGTGTGTCTGGGCCAGCGTGACTCGGAGAGCTCCCAAGACAGCCAGACAGATGCAGCTGGTCCCCACCCTGACCACGGGGGCAGAAGCAGAGTCGAGCATGGACACGGTGGGGCCGTGTGCATTTTGAGCTACAGCGGGCAGAATCCGAGGATGTGGAGACCACGGACAGGGCCAAACCTGTCCAGTGGCAGTGGCCGCACCAGGCAGCACTCAGCTGGCGTGAGTGGAACCAGCGAACCAGCAGAACAAATGAGTAGCAAATGAATGAATGCTGGACAGCTCTACAGGGGGCGGTGGCTGCCCATGCATGGGGCGGGCGGTGGGACAGCTGTCCCCAGTCGGGTCACCCAGGACGCGCACAGGACAGGGGTCTGCTCTCCTGTTGGGATCCTGGGCCTGCTGGGGGCTGCAGGGCTCCCCCTCCCCCTTTCGCCAGTGCCCCCATGCAAGGATGGCCTGGCCCAGAGATGGCAGTTCACCAAGGGACCCTCTATGCTGCACCCCAGCCACAGGGCACCCCCAGCCAGCTCTAGGCCAGCGAGGTGGGAGCTCGGACCTCCCTGGTTCCAGAGAAGCCAGGTACAGACCACGACAAGGATGTTCATATTTTAACTTGTCCACATTCTTTGATGATCCAAAGCCAGTGCCAAGGAATGAGTCACTGTGCAGGGGAGGGGGGCACTGATAGGAGGGGGCGGCCTGCAGGAGGGCAGGGCGCGAGGGCCCGCAGCGGGAGCCTGCAGGTGAGCACAGCCCCCACCGGCGCCAGCACCCATGGCCCTCGGCTGCCCTCACGCCCTCCACAGCAGCTCATGCCACTTCCTACCCTGCAGCCTCAGGAGACTGCTGTGCCAAGGGCACAGGCGGTCAGGGTACCCTCTGCATCCCACGGGCCCTCCCGCATCCTGCACTGCCTGCTCCCAGCCTCCCGTGGCTCCAAAGTGAGCGTGGCTTTCTTCACCATCTGCCTCCAGGCTGAGGGCTCTGTCCTGGGAAATCCCCCACATCCTCCTCCCACTGTGGCCTCTCCCCAGGGCTGCTGCCGCCTCACTTCCTGTTCAGCTGCTGAAGCAGGACAGTCTCTAGGAATCCCCTCCCCAGCCCAAGTGAAAGCTGGGGTCCCCTAGAGCAGAGGCCCTGGAGGCTACAGCAAGACCCTCTTGGCAGTGGGGAGGAACCCCAGCAAGACCAGGACATTTTTTGGTTTGTTTGCTCTCCGTAAGAACTCCGACGCGGGCTCATTGGGGCATGCCCGGCCTGCGGCAGCCCACATGTGCCTACACGCATGTGGGGCCTGGGCGCGACCCAGGGAGCCACGCAGCCGCCCTCTGTACCCAGGCCATGCAGCCCCAGCCACGGCCTGACACCTGGGGTGGAGGACACTGCAGCCCTCTAGCCCCACGGGGTTCGCTCCATGCCCCCTGGGCCCACGTGCAGGACACAGGGCAGCCAAGAGTCAGAACTGTCCCTGGGACACAGAGGACACAGGGGCGTGGGAAGGCCCAGCACCCCCACCCCCAAGTAGGTCTGCTCTGCCGCTTTCTGCAAACCTCATCTCAGGGCTGCCTGCTCCCTAAAACTACAGAACACAAATGAAGATTGCTCTCTTTCCTGTCCCCTGGGGTGGCCTTGGGACTCTGGGTGACAGCAGGTTGGTGGCCTAACCCCACAGAGGACAGCCAGGGAGCAGGGCCACATAGGATGGGTACAGTCCCAGCCCCTGGGCCCCTCCAGGGTCATCGAGGGTGCAGGTTCTCCTGCCCCTGGCCTGGCCCTCCTGCAGCCATGGAAGGAGCGTGGGCAGAATGCGGCAGAGCTGCAGCTCCCGTCCCCTGAGCTGGATACCTGGCTCAATCCCCTGGCACAGCCTGGAGGCCCTACTTTGGGAAAGTGGCAGCCAGGGACTATGGCCCCACAGGTATGCAGCACAGGTCCTACTCTGCCACCCTCAGGGACAGGCATCTCTGCTGCCAGGTCCAGGGTGGGCACTGTGACCCAGGCTGTGACCTAGGGGAAGGAGAGGGGGAGAGATAGCAAGACATCCTAGGGGCCAGGAGCCTCAGCTTTCTCATCTGCAGAACAGGAAGGAACCCATGCCTACTGAGCGGGGCCAGTGAGGGATCAGGAGTCCTGAGTCCCCTGTGTCCATGGCTTTTCCCAGGATGAGCAGCCCCCCAGGGCCAGGATGCCAGGTCCAGGGTGGCCTTCCAAATACAGGACCACAAGGCACTGGCACAAAAGCCCAATGGGGGGGTAGAAGCTGGGTCCCAAAGGCAGTCACTACACATGGACACAGGCTCTGTGGAGGGGCTGCCTGCCGCTCCCAGGAACAGATTCCACAGGGGTTGGGGTCTCTTCTGTCCCCTAATGGGTCCAGGCACAGCTGGCACCTGGCACAGAACTGGGCCCTTGGAAATTCTTGATGCAAGGGTGTAAGCCCTGAAACTTCCAAAGACGAGAAACACATGCAGGAGCTTTGGCCTCCCACCCTCCAGGGGTCCTGAGACTGCAGAGCCCTCCACGGAGGCCCTGCGCCGACCACACCTCTGCGTGCCTGCGGGACTCAGCCCAGGAGCAGCTGCGAGCTCCCCCCACAGGCTGCACTCTGTGCCCCTTCCCTCTGTGTATTCTTGGAGACAGGCTCTCAGTAAGCTGCCCAGGATGACCCTGGCTCCTCCTGCCTCAGCCTCGCATGTAGCTGGTACGCCAGGCGCAGTCTCTGCTCCTCGCTTGTGGCTTTGCACTAAGGACTCCTGTTACGCCCATTTCCTGCGTGCTCCAGTCTGTAACCACCTCAAGTGATGGTCATTAGGTACACAAGCAACGAGCTTCCTCTCTTCCTGGCACCCACGACCACCTTTGTCAGAGTCCAGGATGCTGAGATGGACCGTGGCTCATTCAGGTGGGGGACCAAGAATAGACACAGCCCCTGGAAGCACAGTGGGGTCTGTTTTGAGGGTGGAAAAGGTAACAGAAAAACCTGTCCAACCAATTACAACGCCCCTGGCGCATCTGCACTGGCCCAGAGCCTCCGGCCGGCTGTGCTGTCCCTCGTTTCCTAGGTCCAGCCCCCCAAGGGCCACCTCCTTCTGGAGGCCCCGCAGGGCTCTGCATGACCCAGTATCCGGCTTCTTCTCTCTTCCCTGGTTAACACAGCAGCCTCCTCCTGTCCCTGGCAGGGCCCTAGTCTCAGAGACCTTGGCCTCAGTGGCATCTGGGTGTCTTGGATGACGAAAAGCCTGCCACAGGGCTTCAGAGATGGCGAAGCGAGCTGACACACACAAAGGGGGAGTGCCCAGCATCCCTGCCCACCGTCCCCAGGTTTCTGCAGATAGCCCGGAACAGCATCCTGAGCGAAATCGCCACCAGCCTTGGTCCAGAGCCACCACGCAGGTATGCACAGCCCTGCCCCATACCAGGGCCACAAAGGTGAGCAAGGGACAACATCCTCAACTGCCAGGCCTTCGAGGACCAGGCCAGGGAAACTCCAAGTGCCCAGGAGGGTCCTGCTGCGTGGCCATGCTGTCCCCAGGCTCCTGGCCACATGGAGGTCAGCGAGGCCCACAGCACACTCAGGTGTGGGCCACCTCCGGTCCCTTTCCCTTCTTCCTTGCTCTTCTTCCCTCCCTCCTTCTCTCTCCCTTCACCTCCCTTCCCTCTGTCCTGTAAGCCCTGGTGGCCACCAGCCTCAAGCAGGCCCCCAGCAGGCCCCCAGCTCCCTTCGGCCTCCACGGCCTGGCTGTCCCTCCCTTTCTCTCCTAGGCTATGGCTCTGTCCTGGCTCTGGGCTTCTGTTGAGCCACTGTACCACGGCCTGCCCAAGGCATCCTTTTTTTGCACAAAACCCTGTCTTTGGGCCCCTGGCACTCTCACAGGGCACAGCTGGCAACCAAGTGCAGAGCAGCCTCTGACGCTCAGCCCATCCCTCCCTCATGGCCCAACTTGGGCCACCACAGGGCCACTGCCTCAGTGTGAGCCAGCCCGCTCCTGCCTGCAGGCCTCTCTGGTCTGTTTGAGGTGGTATGGTCAGGGCCCCCAAGCTGTGTGCCGAGGCAGCCAGGTCTGCCGTGGGGGGGGTGGGGATCTGCCATTGACCTCATGCCTCCCCTTCCCCGGCAGAAGTCACTAGCATGCTGCTTGGAATGCCACCCCCCAGGGAAGGGCGTCAGGTCCCCTGGTTCCCCGGTACCAGGCCCAAGCCTGATGGGTGCTTCTCCATGCCAGACTGCAGGATTATGCTCCTCTCTGAGGGCAGATCTGGGCCTGGGAGGCCTCCCCCTAATGAGAGACTACCACTGGCCGGGACTCTTGGAGACAGCAACAGAGACGGGACAGAGACAAAGGGGACCAGGGACGGACACAGCCATGGACACGGCTGTGCAGGCGGTCTCTGCAGAGCCTGAAGCCTGCTGTGGTTCCCACAGGCTCTGAACTATGATTAGGCTGATGGAGGAGCTGACAAGATGCAGCTTGCTCTGGGGGAGCTGTCTAGAGGTGCGCACCCCCCACCGCGCCAGGCCGTGCCCAGCCCCATGCCAGGCATGTGGAACGTTCCACACCTCAGGCCCGGGAAGTCTGCCCCCAGCAGCTCGCCGCCTGCTGGGCGTGTGTCTGCAGGACTCACTACTCGCACCTGGGACCCGAATCCCAGAGAGCACATGCAGCACCCCCGCCCGGCACTCCAGGACATGAGCCACCGAGTCCGCATGCAGCCCACCTGTCTGCCTGTCCATCCACCTGTCCCTCCGGCCGACGCTCCTCAGGCACTGCCCGCGCCATCTGAAGTCACCCTGGGGGCTGGTTGGCGAGGTTCCCCAGACTCCCCAGTGCTTGGGTCGGGGGAAGCAAACCAGACTGCTGGGCCGAGACACAGGCCTGAAGGACTGATGGGGCGAAGGCTGGCTCAGGCAGTGTCCAGGCACAGGTGAGCCGCCCACGAGGCCCAAGTGCAAAGGTGACGGCTAGGCAGAGGAAAAAGCCACAAAGGACAAGCTGGCCAGGCCTCTCTGAGGCTGAGGACAGAGACCCCGGGCCACAGCCACCGCCAGCACCTGCTCAGGGCATCCCCAGCCCTGCTCTGTGCACACAAGGACTGAGCCCTAGGCCAGCCACCTCCCCTGTCTCCCACGTCGCAGCCCGCATTTCCTGGACCCGCGGGGTGCAGACAGAAAGCAGCAAGCAGGCATGCGGGCAGGCGCAGGGCCCCAGGAGGGGAGGGCCGACACTGCCTGCGGGTGGACAAGCGCAGACTGGGAATGGCAAGGGCCACCGTGGAGCAGCCGCCCGCAGCGCCTGAGGACGTGGAGGGACCTCCAGGGGAGCCTCAGGCAGGGCCAGCAGGGAAAAGGGCCGTGTGCTGAGGACAGCCAAGGGCAAGTGCATGGAGAGGGAGGCGAGTGGGGAGGGCAGAGACAGCCAGAGTTCACTCCGGGCTGCGTGGATGGCCAGAGCGAAGGGCCAGGGGACAGCGGAAGGACGCCAGCTCCCGGCGCCTGAGCAGCACAGGCCAGCAGCACTGGGCCCTGCGCACGTAAGGAGGCCGCACGGTCGGAACATCAGGGCCCAAGCCCGGCTCGGGGCCCTGTCCTGAGCAGGTGGCGACATGGGCTCTGCAGGCCAAGGCAAGGCGAGGTGGAAGCATCAGCCACATGGGACACCAGCTCATTTTTGGGCTCAGGGAGTTCAGGTCCCACCAGGCTGGTGCCCTGGAGCAGACTTGGCTGAAGGTGGCAGGGAACCTGAGCACAGCGCCTGCAGCGTGGGGCCAGGCCCAAGCCCCATTTCCCAGGTGCGCCCTCCCAGCCTTTCCCAGGGCTCCCAGCCCAGCCCCTGGCCCCCTCAGCACCCTGGCTGCTCCCCTCCTCCCAGCTCCTCCTGGGGGCCCTCCTCACTGGGCAGCACCCATGTCCAGTACTCCAGCTCCTTGCGCCCAGCTTCCCCGGCCAGGCCAGGCTCCAGCCTCCCCTCTGGGCCCTCAGCCCCATACGGCTCTGAGGCCACCTGCGTCCAGGACCCCCGACACCCATGCTAGCTGCCTTGTCTGAGTGGGCACCATGCCCAGCGTGGCCCTGGCTCCCGCCCGCTTCCCTTGTGACCCCATAGCCTCCCATCCTCCGCTGCCGGGCTCCAGACTCTCAGAGTCCCCGAGCCCGGGCTGCCACCCTCACCCTGTGCCTGGCACCTCCACAGATGCCCCATCCCAGCTGCTGGGGAGCTGCTGCCCAGGCCCAGCACACGGGCATCTTCCTCCCTTCCTCACCCACCCCTCCTCTCCCTCCTCCTGTCTGTACCCTCCCCCGTGTACCGGCGGATGCACCACACGGACGGCGCAGCACAGCAGATCCACCCTCTCGGCCCCTGAGGCCGGGTCACTGTGCACCCTGTGCCCCCGGCAGGCTGCCAGCAGCGCACGCCCTAACCCCAGCCAGGCCACTTCCTCACCTGCACCACTCCCCTGCATGCTCCGCCTCCACCCTGCCCTGCCATCTCCAGCAGCCAAGGCCACAGGTCTCTCAGCTACACCTCTAGGCACACAGTGGGCATCTGGCGATGATTTCATGCCACACTAATTGGCTCTTCACCATCAGAACCGCCCCCTGGACGCGCCTGCCTCACGCCTCACACCCAGCAGGTCCCCACTCGGCCCTTCATGCTGCCCCATGTCGACAGTATGCATCATGGCGCCAGACAGGCCCCAGCACTGACCACACAGCCATACCAAGACCATCCACACGCAAGGTCCACCTCTTGGGACGCGGAGACTCTGATCACCAGCAGTCTGGGGCAGGGGACAGAGCCATGCTGCAACATCTGCTGTCCATCTTGTCCAGAAGGCCCTCGAGCACATGCTGCACCAGCAGCAGGGCTTGTCACCGTGCACATGGGGAGCAGAGCTGCCCGGCTCACTCTGGCCTGTGCTGAGCACACCCAGCAGGCAAGTGCTGCAGATGCAGGAGGTGGCATCACAGGACAAAAGACCAGAGATGCTCTGTTCTCAGAGCGAGGGAGGAGGAGGCAGACAGCGGTGGAGCTGCGGCAGGAAGAGCAAGGGGCATACAGCCACCCTGCCCATGCCACCTGCAGGGGCATCACTCCCTGAGGACATGGCTCGGGGAGCCAGCAACAGGCCCCAAGCTCACTGCGGACCCCGACCTTGCTGGGTGCACTAGAGGGAAAATGCAGTGGGCAGCTGGCACCCTGCGAGCCAGTGCCCTCTGCAGGCCAGGCGCCCCGTAGGCCACACATTGCTGCACTCAGGGAGCGCCAAGGGGCGCCCTCCCCTTCTACTGGTTTTCCTGGGGTAAGCATGCCTTCCTCCCATGTGATGACTCGCTCAGGGGGATGAAGCCACACATTCTCCCTCTGACACAGACTGAGACTAAGCCACTCACCCACGTTAGCACAGCTGGGCTCAGCCAGGTCCCCGGGGGCTCCACTGCCCAGCGCAGGGGGTACTGATGGCCCTGTGCTGCCACCATGAATGAATGAACGAGCCACAGTGACCTGGGCTACACACAGCAGGGCACAGTGACCAGCGCTGGCCCCAGAGCGTGGGACCGCACAGTGGAGGGCACAGTAGCGGAGCAGGGCACTGGCTGTCACAGCACAGAGGATGTTCCAGGTCCCACATGCATCCCCGGCTGGCAGGGACAAGGGGCTCCAGCCGGAGGCTCCCAGCTCACTGCTGACCCAGATGGGCAGCAGTGCGGGGTCCCAGGCTGCCTGATTTGCCATAGCCTCAGGTGGGCGGCAGCGAAGGTCAGTGAGGTGAGCCTGCCCTTGAGGAGCCGCCTGGGTCAGGCCCAGCAGATAGGCCACACACGCTGCCTCGGGCTGGCTGGGGACTTACATGTACTGTCCAAACACACACGGCACACACTTGGCATGTCACACCCCACACAAGCAGCCTGCACACACAGGCACTTATATGTGAACTTGCCTACAATACACAGGCGTGTACAAGAGTGGTGACACACACATATATGTATCACCTGCATGTGCGCACACACCACACTCAGACACCCATAAACACACCCATGTGGACTTGGTCTCACATTTCATGTGTCCGCAGTCACACACACACACACACACACACCTCTCATGCACTCACACCACCTGCAGCCACCGTCTCCAAAGACCACCTGAACCTCAGCCTCTGTGTCCTCACTTGAAGCTCCTGTCCTGGGTCAGCAGAGCTTGGGGGCTGTGGTGTGCCCTGCTCCTTGCTGGGTGCCTGGTGGCACCTGTGCCACCCCTGCTTCTGCTCCCCCAAGAGGAAGGACGCCCTGTGTGACCCAGCTGCACTCAGCACTTGCCCTGCTCAATTAGCAGCCCGGTGCCTGGAGCCCAGGGAGCTGGCAAGTCTGGAAATGAACCTGGGTCCCAGGGGCTTGGGTCTGGGGTGACCGTGGGCTGTGTTCCTGGCCCCTCTGCCAGGCTGGCTGCTCTGCCTGAGAAGGGCTAGGGAACCCAGGGCCAGCGTGCATCAGGTCTCTGACCCTGAGCTCCCATGGCCACGTTCCCCAGGAGGAGCCCCCAGGACAGGAAAGGGCTCCTGCACAGCTGGCAAGTGAGCAGGTCCCAGGTGAGGATGTTGCCAGCCGTGCACCAGGGCGGGGCAGCCTCACACCTCAGCCTAGGAGCAGCGGTAGCCTCTAGGTATGCTGCGCGCCTGACAGCTGGGCGGGGCAGCTGAGCATCCTGACCCGGCAGACCCAGCAGCCTCAGAGCCCCTGTAGGGGTGCCAGCTCAGCCGGCCTCTCAGCCCCACCCAGCCAGCAACTGGTGGTTCTCAGAACTACCACACGGGGGACCAGTGTTTCTGGAATCTGCTGCCCTCCAGCCCCAGACCTGTCTCAGCAGAGCCTCTCTCCCTTCCCCTGGTGGCCCCAGTTGGTAGCAGGCATCTGACCAGGGATGCCTGCAGGAGACAGCCCTCGGAGCTACACCATGGCCCCAGCAGGATGGAGCATCTGGCTGCCCACGGGCCCCATGCAGGAAGTGTCTCACCTACCGTGGCAAGGCGCCGCCGGGGGTCACCAACATACAGCATGGTAGACGTTTGGGGGCCTGCACACGCCTGGGAGCTGGGGTGCCGCTGCAGGGCAAGGCATGGGTCTGCGTGGCCGGGGTGGGGGGGCAGAGTCGTAGCTGCTGGGCCGGCGGGACCTCAGGGATGAGGCTCCAAGGCTAGCGAGGCCGGAGCCACGGATGCTCCGGAGCATGTGGGCTGTTTGCTGGCATTTCCGCGTTTCCCACCTCCCTTAGTCTGTCAACTGACTGCATCCAACAACAAAACCTGCAGCCGGCCCGCCCCTCGTGACTGCTCGTCGCGGGCAGGCCTCAGCTTGCCCGCGATGTGTTGGACGGCACCAAGGAGGCTGGGGGGGGGGTGTGCGGGGTCCGCGGCAGCTCTGTGCTCACACCCATCTACACTTCTGAGCCACCACCCAGGGACACACTGGGCCACAGCCCACATCTGACCAGCAGTGGGGCCCTAGTGCCAGAGTGAGCCCAAGCCCAAGAGACCTTGGGCTCAGGGCCCATCCACCCCAGGAAAGACATGGTGCCGCCGGCCTCCTGCCCAGGGAACTGGGGCCCGTAGGGACCACCACAAAGGCTGAAGGGTCCCCAGGGAGCCGGGGACAGATCCTAGCACTCTGGAAAGGCCTGCTGACTCATCTATAAAGGACCTACAGACGGCTGATGCTGGCCTTGCCACGCCCCTGATACAGGGACCTGGCCACTGCCACCAAAGGAGCGCGGGGGGCCGTTGAGGACCCCATCCCAGCTGCCAAGGTCAGCACCACTCCCCTCCGGGGCGGCTGCATCTCTACTCCACTGTAACACTCTGGCACAGAGTCGCCCTTGGCAGAGGGGCCAGGTCCACCCTATGGACATCCCTCCCTCCTGACCGCCCTTGCCAAATGCCCAGCTACCTTCCTCCTCCGCAGCAGCAGCAGACAGAGGGATGCTGCAGCATGGCCACTCATGTTGGGGCTATAAGAAAGAGGACGGCACCTGGCTCTCTCCTCCCAAGGGACTGGTCCTGGAGACTCCACAGGGCCAGGACCCAAGGGAGGGGCCCACGAGGGCCTCAGCTCTGCACACGCAGCCCCACTTTCACAGGACCCCAATATCTCTACAAGGCCCAGGCTGTGAGCTCAGACACAGAGTGAAACAACACAGAAAATAAGCGTGATTTGCCAGACAAAGGCAGTCTGGCACAATGCCCGTGGGGGCTGTAGGGGGCCCCTGAGGAGGTATGGGGTCCCAGAGCCTCCTTCCCTGGACGTGGGGTGCTTTGGCTTCCAGAATTGGGCTGCTCTGGCTGGGGGGCGGGGACCCTGCTTTGAACCCCACCCACTGCAAGGCGCTGGGTGACATGTGGCTAACTGTCCACCTCTCAGAGCCATCGGGGTGATGGGTAAGCCCCAGCCCAGGGGTGGCTTCCTCTGGTGTCAGCCCTGCAGGTCCAACAGGGTAGGACTGCAGAGGGAGGCCGCAGAGGGAGGGAACCAGTGGGAGGGGCAGCTGGGAATGTCCCTACCCCACTTAAGTGGCAGCGGGCCTGTGCAGATCTCTCACATCTGGGCCACTTAGAAGGGAGGGACGGGAGCTAGGGGTTGTCCCCAGGAACTGGGCCCTGCTAGTGCAGCCCAGCTGCCTCCTAAAAGGGCCCCTTGGGGAGTGCACTGGCCCTCAGCACCTGCCTCTCTTTTTATCTTGATTTTATTTATTTTTTGTTTTTACATCCCCAGGGCTGGAACCAAGGGCTTCCCACATGCTGGGCAAGGGCTCTGCGATTGAGCAACATCCCTAAACCTTTTTAATATCTAATTTTAAGACACAGTCTCACCATGTTGCCCAGGCTAGCCTTCAACTCCTCATCCTCCTGTCCTCAGCCCCCTGAGTACCTGAGATCACAGATGGGTGCCACTGCTCTGCAGGGCTGAGAGCTGGGCCTGCCTGGGTGGTGGCCAGGGCTCTGGGGGCTCCCTGGCCCCGGGTGCACCCTGCCCTTCTTCTCTTGGCTACACACCCCTAGGAAGGAAGGCAAGTCCTTCTCCTTCACCTGCCCCTCCCCACGCTGGTCCTGGTGCATCTTCCCCAGCCTGGGAGAGACCAGAAAGGCCTCCCTGGTGACCTCCCAGATAGTGAAGTCCCCCAGGTTGAGCTCTGGCTCTGGGTTTATCCCCTGCCTCTGACCCCCCCCCATGAAGTCTGGGGTGGAGAAGTGGCCAGACCCTGTATTCCCATGGCTCTGGCTCCACCCCACCCGCCGCCCACCTGCCCACAGCAGCTGTCACCACCAGAGAAAGGTGGTGGGGGAGACAAGAAGGTCCCAGGCCAGCAATGCTGAGCTGGCCCAGGAGGCAGAGGGAGGGTGGACCTTGGCAGAGACCCTGAGCTCAGCCCACACCACCTCCCCCTTCTGGCTGCTGCTCTGTCCCTCTCTCCCAAGTTGGCAGTGTCCACCCTCAAATGGGGTCCATAGTGCAAGGTTAGATTCCTGCCCACTTCTCCCACACTGGCTCCTGAGTGCTCCTGGGGGCCTCATCCTCTCGGATCCTCTCAGGAGACCCCACCGATGGCACCCAGAACCCCCAGGCCTCCCCTGGGCAGGGACCCCGGGCTAAGCCACCCTGGGTCACCGCAGGACTAATCCTCTCAGAGGCCCAAGCCTGTGGGAGAGCAGACCTCTGAGCCAAAGCGCACACCAAGGACAGGAGCTCTGCGGTTGAGACCGCACAGGGCAGGGGGACAAGCTCTGGGCCTGACACCTGGCGTGTGTCCCACACTCCCTACAGGCCGGACACTACCTTGAGGACCCAGAACCTCTAGGTAACTGCACTTTACAGAAAAGAACATGAGCCAGGGAGATCACTGTGAGTTCAAGTCCAGTCTGCACTACACAGTGAGATCCTGTCTACGATACGATGTGATATGATATGACTCAATACAATACAATACAAACCTATACAACTAAAGACGCCCCAAGAAAGCTGGTCCCCATACCCACTGTAGTTGGGGACCTGGACATCCCCCAGGCCTGTCCCCCCAGGCCAAGACCCACCTACCCCCAGCCTTGGAGGCCAGGGGACTTGTGACTGCCTGAGAACCACTCCTAGGAAAGCACACGGGGTGTGCAGGTTGCTCCCACCCTCGGGACCGCCAGGCTGGGCTGGGCAGGCGAGCTCGCACTGGCCGGTCCACGGGGTCCCCGCCTGCTCCCTGCAGGGGCACACACATCATTCTCGCCTCCGACTTAATAAACAGCATGATCCTGAAACCCGGCGCTGAACATCTCATTTCCACCCCCAGGCCGGCTACAGCACCTGCTGCACCAGGCTGGGACACTGCCACCCTGTCATTATTGTCACCCTTGGATGCTAGGAGCGAGGCTGCTGTCTGGGGATCGTGGGCAGCAGCACCAGGAGAAGGCCAGCAGAGGGGCCTGGCTGGCAGCCCGGGCTCCAGGGAATCCCCAGCTCGGGGCGTGGAGCTGCACCCTAGGAGTTCCGTGCCTGGCTCTCCCTGGCATGTCGCTGCCTGACTGAGTGGCCCCATCTGCAGAGGTGCAGGCCCACCCTCACGATCCATGTGGGAGCGTCAGGCCTGGCAGCGTGGGCTCCTGGGCCTGGGCGTCGGGCCAGGTGGGTAGCATAGCCCCTTCTCTTCTGCCAACCCCATCCCCTAAGGCCCCTGCCCTCTCAAGGGTCTTTTTTCGAGGTCCCCCCTCACTGTGGTCTGGTGCCAGCAGCTATCCCTCTGGACCAGAGGACACTGATGTCCAGGAGGTGGGTGGCAAGATCCCTGTGCCCCACCTCCGAAGAGCAGCATGAGATAAGGAAGGTCCCGAAGAGAAGGGAAGACAGCTTCAGCCCTCATGCTGTGCAGCGCGATACCACTGGTCAGGCCTCGGCAGCCCCTTCCCTCACCTCTGCTTCAGTTTCCTTTCCTGTAGAATGGAAACCTAATAGATACCACATCTGGGTGAGCTGTCCCCTGCAGGGACAGGAGGCCACAAGAGACCCAGAGGAGAGACACTGTGGGGCTCCTACCTGCCACTCATGTCTGCCAGGAATGGGGGTGCAGGACCCTGGTCCCTTGGGCCCACAGTCCCCACTGCTCCTCAGGTGCCATGCCTGCTGCCTGGGACAGGGCAAAACAGGGCACCCTGGGACGTGGAGGCTCCAGCTCCGGGGAGAGGGGCATTAGGGAGCAGGGGGCCAGGCTGGGGACCTTCCTGGCTTCCAAAGGGCCCCCTGAGCAGGAGGACAGGAGATGGGGCTCTGAGGTGGCTAATGGCCATGCTCAGATCACAGGAGTCAGGCCTGCTGGACAGTGGACAAGAAGCGTCCCTGCTCCGGGGCCCAGGGCGCTGGACCGCCTGGCCCCTCCTGCGTACAAGGAGGGGCTGCTCAGGAAGATGCAGGCAGGAGAGAGGAGCAAGCGCCTGGGAGCCCCTGCACCCACCATGCCGGAAGCCCTTCCTGCCCTGCACTGACCGGCTCCAAAGTCTTTTGTTTCCTCAGGTCTGGCCACACCGGTGGGCTTTCTACTCTGGGTCTGGCCACACCTCAACCTCCTGACCTCTGGGCTGATAGTTAATGAGCCAATACACTTTCCACTTTGCAATTCAGCATCTTGGAAGACCTGCCTTGCACCTGAGGGCCTGCCCCTTTTCTTCCATGGGCTCCCGAGTTGGGCCAGGCCACCTCAGCTGCCCCACAGCCCATCCTCCATGGCCAGACTTCCAGGAAGATGGCAGAGTGGTGAGCAGCAGAGAAAGAGCTGCTCTGGGATTTGGTGTCCAGATACTGGCCTGTAGCAACACAAGGAAGCGCAGAAGGAGAGAAGCGGGTCCCTGGGACCCGGCGGGGACCTCAAGTGAGAATGGAAGCCCGTGAGGAGATGGAAGAAGGCCTCAAAGCACGAGAAGGAGGTGGTGCAGGCCACTTTCTCCCTGCGCCCCAGTGGGGCAGATGGAGCCTGCAGGTGCATGGTGACCCCGAGGCCTCCTCCTGGAAACACACCAGTGGAACAGAGCAGTGAATGCGCGGGACTCCAGTGGCTGGTGCGTCATCCAGGTTCAGATGACCCCAGGAGGGCAACTGGATGGGAGCCATCTCAGGGAGGGGCCGCTGAGCTCCGAACTCAGAACAGCTCCAGCCGGCTCCATCTAGTGGCTTCCAGCGTCGGGGTGAGGCAGGGGGGACTTCATGCTGGAGGGAGGCACACGGAGTGCTGCAGGCTGAACAATCAGCCCCACAGCCCGAGCTCCGGTGGAACTACCCTGCGAGCTCGCCAGGATCGGTCCACTCGGATCTGGACCCTGCTTGCCCAGTCTGTCTACCAGTGACAGCCGGGATACACCTATAGGTGGACTTTTTTTTTTTTTTCTTATTGTCTTCTTTCCCTTGTTTTCCTATTTTTGTTTTGTTTTGTTTTCTTGATGTCTATATGAGTGTGAACTTGGTTTCAGTTTTGTTGCTGTGTTCCCTTCTCGTTATTTCCTCCTTCTCTTTCCCTCTCATCTTCTCCACCAGTTTCTCAAAGCGTGTGTGATCTTCCCTTGCCCTCCAGCCTGGCTTTCAATCCCCACTTCTTCCTCATCGTCTCCTTGTCCTCCTCCTCCTTTCTCTTCTTCCTCCTCCTCCTCCTTCTTTTCCTCCTCCTTCCATTTTTCTCCCCCCTCAACTCCCTTCAAAGTTTCCTCCCTGAGGGTAAAAAAATCACCATACTGAGGGCTTATTTTCTGTATACAATTTTGGGGCTCATTTGAGATGTTGTTATAGAAAAACATGCAGTTCATTGTTGGAAGGCAGCAAAGCAATGACCAGTGCGGCCTGCCGTCCTCTAGGCTGTGTTTGATGCTGTTGTTACTACTGATTGTACCCCTTTGGCTGAGACGACATAATTGTTCTAATCATTTGTTCTTCCTAGGATACCAAGGCTGAGATAGACTAAGGTCAGAAAAGATACTCTAGGCCAGGGCCAAAGAGCCAGGGGCTGGCCCAGCAGGCAGCAACCTCTCGTCCCCAATAAACCGAAGAAGTGGGATCTTGCAGCAGACTCACAACAAAAAGCCAGTGACACCTCAGAAGTAGTCACCCCTAACGGTTCTCAGTAATAACAATAAAGCAGCTCACCATAAACAATGTACAAGCCCCAACCAGGCAGGAAGCCACTCCCCACGGCAAACTCACCATGACAGGAGTGGTCATGTCTTGCAGGTGGAAGACGTCCATGCTGGCCTCTGTGCTGCTCGCCGCTTCTGTGTTGCCCTGGCTGGGCTGCGAGAGGTCGAAATAGGTGCTGTCTGGCTCTCTAGGCCGGGGACAGGGACACAGCCATCAGTACCCAGCTGGGGCACCACTCCCAGAGGTCCCAGGGTCCTGGCCCCTCCTGCTCCACCCTTCTGCTCCTTTGGCTGGTGGGAGAACCAGGGAGCTGCGGCCCCCTGCAGGCTGTCCCCTGGCCTCTCTTGGCCCCAAGCCCAGTTCTGGCCCTCATGTCCCCAGAAGCACAAGCTGTCCACACCCCTGCTCCACCCAGTGCGGCTGAGGGCACTACTCACAGTGAGCTCCAGAGGTGTTCAAAGGTGGACTCCTCATCAGGGGCAGTGGAGGAGGACTGGGCCATGTCCCACACGCAGCCGCCGGCCACCTCAGGGCTGCTCACGCTGGGGAGGAGAGGACTCATGAGCCTCAGAAATGCCCTGGCTGTCTTCCTTGGATGCCCAGGGGGCAGGCGGTCAGGGCCTGGTACTACACAGTGATGTCCCTGGTGCATGGGCCTGGGGCCCCACCCCAAGCCTCCAGTCCATGCTCTGGCGCGTGTAGCTGAGGCCAAGGCAGCTGGCCAGGCCTGGACTTAGGCCTAGCGCAGGGTGCCGTGGGCAGGAGCTTGCTGAGCACCCCAGAGGTGAGGCACAAGCCGCAGCGCTTCCCTCGGCTGCCGTGGCCTCCTGGAGGAGGAACTGGGCTTCTGTGCCAGCCTGACGGGGTGAGCTGTGAAGACACGCGGGTTCACTGCAAAGAGCCCCAGGCCACGGGCGGGCGGGCTCAGCCCAGGCCCGGGGCGCCCTGATGACCAGGGCCTGAAGATGCAGTCACCCTCCTGCTCCAGCACGCAGGGGACACTACAGGCAGGAGGGTGGCTGTGGAATCAGACTCCTCCCACCTCTGTGGCAAGGTAGCGCCAATGCAGCCACTAAGGCCAAAGATGCGGACACCAGTGCACATGCGCGTGTACACACACACACACACACACACACACACACACACGCCACGCAGGAGACCCTGCAGGCCCTTGTTCTACAGAGGAAGAGGGCGGGGAGCCCAGGGCCACGCTGCCCACCGTCCCGCTGCCAGTGGGGATCAGCTAGGCCGCACCCTGAGCTCTGAGCCGGCAGGCCCAGACATGCCTGGGGCCGGCAGGGCGGAGGGCACGGCTGCAGTCTGCCCCCCTTGCCCTTGTGCCCGGGCAGGCTGGCACTGGGAGAGGCCCGCGGTGCACTGCTAGGACCAATGTGTGTGTGCCTAGCTGACAGTCCCCAGAATGGAGCTGGCGCTGGAAGCCTGCAGGACACGGAGCAGGAAGGCCTGGGGGGAGCCCCTGCCCCTCCATGTCCATCCAAGCACAGAGGCAGAAGCAACCCAGCCAGGGTCCAGAGTCTCCCTCACTCTGTCCCATGGGGTCCTCAGGAAGGCTGTAGCTGGCTCCGCAATGCGGCCAGAGCTGGGGACGCCCAGCCCCGGATGCATGGGGACCGTGCTCAGGGGCCAGACAGCGGTGAACATGCGATGACCTCAAGCTGTCACTTTAAAATGTTAGCTAACGTCAGGTGAATCTCAGTGCAACACGGTTCTTTTGGTGCTGGGGAATGAAACCGCACCTTCGATGGGAGCCACATCCCAGCGCTTTCTATTTTTTATCCCAAGACAAGGTCTTGAGAGGTCCCTAAATTGCCCACTTGGGCTCCAACTGTGACCCGCCTGCCTTAGCCTCCAGCGTGCTGGGATGGGGGGGGGTGCACTGACAGGTTCTGGCCCTGGTATGAATTGCTGAGTCATTATGGTGGTCGCCTAATATAGCTGAAGCCCTTAAAACAAAAGCCCATCTTTCCCGGGACCACCTCCTTCCTCCTCCGATTCAGCCCAGGGTGCAGTTTCCTTTCACCTTTCCCGCCACATCAGGGAAGACCCCAATCAGCTCCTCAGGTCTATCTAAACATCCCCCTCAAACCCCATCCTTGGCAAAAGACCATAAAATCCTCAGCCTCCCTTTGTTCAATCAAGAGCATTGCCATCTTCCCCACATTCTCTGTGTCCTCCAAGATAACCAAGCCCCTTTCCCTTCTTCCTTCTGCCCGCTTCTCTGCTGCACCGTGCACCTGAAAAAAACCTATCATGCACCACCGCGCCTGGCTTAATTTCTTTTTCTTTTTTTTGCAATTGCAAAGTTAGTAGAGGTGGGTGGCACTGCAAGTTGTTCGGACATTCACATGGCCACCTAGAAAAAACACATCTGGGTCCCAGGCTAGCCAAGTCCTCACCGCCAGCTGACACCAAAACGCCTGGCCAGGGAGTGGGACTGAGGATTCACCTGTCGGCCAAGGCCCTGGGCCCCAGCCCACCTCCCACATGAGCAGCAGCCTGAGGAGCGGGTGCAGGAGCCCCGGACTGGATCTAGGCCAAGCCCCACTCTGCAGCCCACTCCACCCCAGGCGGCCAGTCCTGCCCTCACGCCTGCTGGGAAAGGAAGCACCCAGAAGCCTGGATATGGTGAAAGAGTGTTGGAGGAAGAGGCTCAGCCGCCTGGAACTTTGCCTCCAAGGGACCCCAGGCTGGGACCAGTGTCCCCTCCAGGTACCAAATGTTCTGCTATGGCCACACCTCTTCCCTCAGCCCACCTCAGGACTTGGCCTTCTGCCCCAGGCCCTCAAAGGCCCCCCCTCAGTATCCAGCTCTGGACTTAGAGGTCACCACCGCCTGGGAAGAACCCAGTGTCCAGCCTGGTAGCCCCACCCTGCTGACTTCTGGGCTCCCCACAATACCCCATTACCTGCTCCCTGTTCTGCTGGCCTGTGACACATGGGTCAGAGAAAAAGAGAGAGAGAGAGAGAGAGAGAGAGACAGACAGACAGACAGACAGACAGAGACAGAGAGAGAGACGGAGACAGGGAGAAATGGAGACAGAGACAGGAAGAGATGACCTGGCACAGCCATGCACCTGAGCTGCCTCCACCCCTGGACCGGGGCCCAGGGTCACGGCAGGGAGATGACGACTCCAGCCCCTGGTCAGGGTCACAGGTATGCGCTGTGCTGAGTGTAGGGCTGAGCTGTGGGGCAGAGTGGTGTCCTGTGACCCTGCCCACCCTAGGCCTCTACTGCCAGCACAGGGTGCATCTGCCAGGGCCCACCCCTCAGGGATTGAAGGGGGTGCTAAGCAGGGTGGGCAGCAGGCCTCGGGCTCAGGTGTGTGAGTCCAGGCTCGGGGTGGGGTCTGAGCACTCCCTGCAGGCTGCCTGGGTCTCTGCTTGGCCTGCTCTCCAGGCTGATCTGCCCGGCCCTTCTTCCATGCCCCTGCAAGAGAGGACTGAGCGCAGCATGGTGGCCTATGTCTGTCATTCCAACACTCAGGAGGCTGAGGCACAAGGATGGCCTGGAGTTCAAGGCCAGCCAGAGCTGTCAATCAAAATCCTGTCTCAAAAATCAGACAAAGAAAACAGGGAAAGAGGCATGGGAACAGTACGCCAAGAAACTGGAAGTGTAAAGCTTCCATGCTCCCTGGAAAGCCATGAAGTGTCCCACAGTGCAGAGGCGTTGCCCTGCTGCTCTCCTCTTGCCCCAGAGCGCCGGGTGCCTGTCCAGCTGCCCACAGCTGCAGACCCAGTGAGAGAGGCCTGACCTTCAGTGAGAGAGGAGGCCAGCCAAGGCTCTGCTTGTGCAAGGCAGGCCTCACCACGCTGGGCTCTGGGGCTGCACCCCGCAGTGTCCTGGGAAGAACACCATGCCAGGAGGAGACTGTGGCATGGACAGCGGTGGCTCAGAGCTCCAGAGCAGGAAGGGCTGGGAGGACAGCCCAGCACCATCCTGCCTGAGCACCCAGATCTGGCACCGCCACCCTCTGGCTGGGCTCTCTGGTTTCCACTGTCACCACAGAGTGCAGCGGTGGGGGTGGGGTTTGGGCCCCCAGCACAGAGACCACAGGTGGCCTGAACACTGGGCCACTGTGGGACTGGGGCATCCACAATTCTGCTGGCTCTTGTGGGGTCCCCAGACCACCCCTTGGTGAGGGGTGGCCAGGCCTGGCCCAGTCCAGGGAACAGCAAACAGGCACACAGGCCCAAAGAACTTGCTGAGTGGCTCAGTCCCCAATAGGCCTGGGTGGCCACACAACCTCCCTCCGTCCTGCCCTGCCCACCTGGTTCTGTTAGCTGGGGCTGGTTTTGTCTTCTGTGGCCACCCCCACCTCCTGGGCTATCCCTGGGGCATCCCCTCACGGGACTCCATCACATCCCCTTCTGGTCCCCCCACGCCCCAGCTGTGTGCCACCCCTGTGGTCAGCCTTTGCCCATCCTGTCCTCCCGGCTGGACTCCAAAACTCCTGCCAGCCCTGAACTCCAGGGTACCCGTCTTGTCCCTCATTGCTTGACAAGAGATTGGAACACAGTTGTCACCAGCCATGTGGCCCAGGTGAGAGTGAGGCCTCCTGCCCTCATTCCCTGTCCAGAGACAGAGACTCCCAGCCTAGCCCAAGCCCACCTCCCAGGGCTGTCCATGTCCCGAGGTCAGCAGGAAGGGTGCAAATTATCCTACCCAGCCGGAGCCCAAGTAGGCCCAGTCCCCAAAGAGACACTTGGTCGGGCCACATCAGCAGACTCGAAGCCAGCAGTGTCCCTACCATGAAGTGGCAGCGCCTCTGGGCGATGGCGAGACCTGGTTTCCGTAGAAGGCCGAAGCCCCAGCCTCCCGAGGCTCCACTCACCTGGGCCATGCCCTCCTTTTGGGCCAGCTGCGGGCTCTCCGTCTGCCCTAGCCTGGGACTGTCTGCCAGCTACCCTCAATGCCCACTCTTGAGGGGACAGGGGAAGCCAAACCTTGGGCCAGGGCAGCCTGAGCCGCTCCTGGGAGGCCAGAGCCCCAACACTGCCTCTGAGGCCTCCCTAGTCCCGGAAAGCCGGGGACTTCGACAGGAGACAAATTTAGCTGCCCACCCTGGCAAGGCAGGGTGCGCTGTGTGAAATGCAAACGCAGGCGGGCACCCACGGGGCACCTCCCACTGGCCGATGCCACTGAGGGGGAGGGGAGAGGGCAGTGCAGGCCTGGCCACTCTTCTCCAGTGTGGACAACTCTGAGGTCACCCTGAGCTCTGTCTCAGTCCAAGAACTGGCTCGGTATCTGTGTAAGGCAGGGAGACAGGCAGCCCACCCTCCGGCCAACAGGACATGGGGGAGGCACCTTCCAGAAAGAGATAGGGGCTGACGGGCCCTGTCTGCGACACTCCGGACCCCTGGGCCAGGGAACACAGCTGCAGCCAGATGAAACGAAGAAACCCCTGCACCCAAATAAGTCCAGGACAGCTAGTGTCCCCACATGCCCCAGACAAGTGTGACTTGTGGTGGACAGGGACTCAGCACCTGCAGACAATGCAGGACCTCCTCCCACTCACCCCCACGTGCAGGGGTCCGGCCAGGACATGGGGCACTGCTGTTTGCTCAGCACCTCGAGACATGGACAAGGCCCCTCCCACTCAACGCACAAAGCCCCTCTGTCACCTTCTAGAGGCATGACCTTGGACAGTGGCATCCTCTATAAAGCAGGGGTGACTGTGACCCCCATCCTCTGGCAGTGCCACATGTGAAGACCCACAGACCTCAGAGGGAGGGGGCTGGCCCGATGCAGATGGTGCTGGGCCCAGGGCACTGTGGCGGAAGGGCGAGACAGGACCCATGGCCCCTCGTGGTCCCTCGTGGCCCCTTACCACCTTGGGAAAGTGCCTGCAGCTACCTTGTCAGAGTCACCCCAGCTGGGTCCTCTGGGGAACAGGGCAGCCGTGATCCAGTGGGCCCAGGGCCTCTTCCAGTGCCCCAGGCGATGGGGGTGGGAACAGAAAACCCAGCCATTTGGAAGCCACATGGTCCTGGGCAGAAGCAATGCCAGTCCCAACCTGCTTCTTGGGGACAGTGCTGGGAAAGCAAAAGGGGACAAACGGGTGTGGCTGGTCCCTGGGGCCTGGAGGGGTGAATTTCTTCTAAGGGCCCACAGGGAGATAGCTTGGAGATACCAGCCCTGTGTGACTGGCACAGCCAATTGGGGCTTTCCCGCAGGACTACAGGGCGACACCAGCACCCCACCCTGCAGTCTGGGGGGTTTTACCCACCCAGCATTGGCCTTACTCAGCACCCAGCCAGGGGGTCCCCTCAGGACGCCAGGCCTCTGCCCTCCCACGGGCTCAGTCCCACTCTCCACCCTGCTCCTGCCCAAGCCTCTGCAGCCTCGTCACCCAAGACTGAGGTGTCTCCACCTCCTTTCTGAACACCCCCTGCAGGCTGCAGCCCCACCTGGCGTGGGTTATGCCCTGAGCCTTCAGCAGCCTTGGACTGGAATCAGCGCCCCGAGCCCACACGCCACTCGCAGACTAGCTGGCTCTACAGGGGTGGGGCAATGCCAAGGCTGCCCGGCTCCCATGAGAACCACACCTGTGTACACTGGGGGAGCCCGGAGAGGTGGAAACCCACCGCACCCCCACTCAGCACTGAGCCCGCAATCAGGACAGGCACAGCAGCAGGAACCTCTGCTAGGTCCTGGGCCCCGCCAGCCTGCCGCCACATGGGAAAGCACCTCAGCAGTTACATATTCAATGCCAATAGCCAGGGCCTGCCGTCACCACGGCCACCTGGCATCTAGAGTGCTGCGTGCAGCTGGAACTCAGTGAAGCACCCAGACAGAACGGACCAGTCACCCTGGCAGGAGCCTAAACCTCCACTTCTGCCTCACTCCCAGAGACGGACATACGCGTCCTCCTTGGGGTCTGGGTTGGCCGAGAGTCTGGAGATGTGGCCTCTGGGAGCCAGCCCTGGGATTCCAGAGGATGTCCCTGGGCTGTCCTAGCTGGTAATATCCCCATCCGATGGGCACGACTTGCACGCTGAGCGAGGGGATCCAATCAGAAAGCCCCCAAGCCTGTTCCCCACCTGGCACACTCCACCCAGCAGGGCTGCCAGGACTGGGGGGCCAGACACAGGGAATGGCCCGGCACTGTCCCAGGCAGCTCACGGAGGAGCCACCAGCAGCTCATGCCTAGGCTCCCATCCGCACCAGCTCATGCATGTGCACACGCACACACGTGTGCGCTGAACACTTCACGTGCACACATGTACATGACATGTGCATGCACACACACCGTGCCCTCCCAGCTCAGGCTCAGTAGACCCTAAAGTCCCTGCCCTGGGCACCCCAGCCACAGGCACCCCAGGTCAGCAGACCTGGGAGGGGTGGGGCTCTCGGCTAGCGGCAGGCAGCTGGGTGAGCGTGAGGGAGGCCAGGCACTGCTTGGCGGGGCTGGGCGAGATGAGAGACATGAGAACCAGGGGGACAGGGCGCTGGGGAGGCTGGTGGGTCCCGGGCCACCCACGAGCCTGGACAAGCACCAGGATGGGTGGCCTGGACGAGGCCTGCACGATTACCTGGTGCCTCCCGGCAGGAGACACAGCAAGTTCTCTGGGTGCCTGAGCAACTTCTGCCTGGATGGAGAGCCGCCCCAAGCCCCTCTCAGGCAGATGGCTTTGCAAAGTGCCACACAGAACAACAGGGAGTCCCATCAGGGCCACCACCCTCTGGCAGCCCCTACCCGGACACCTCATTCCCAGGCTGCAGTGGCAGTGCACGGGGCTGCTGCTCCCCGGAGCCCGTAGGCCCTGCCCTGGGCTCAGGGCAGGCTAGGGCCCAGCCTACCTTGGCGGGCCTGGTCCTGGAGGGAGGGTCTGTGGGGCTGGGTGGAAGTGGCCCCTGAGGCCGAGGCTCCCGCAGGCGGGTGGTGGCAGCAGCGTCTGGTTTCCTAGGTGATGACATTGGAGTCAGGGAAGCGGGTGGCTGTGTGGCCGGCCTGGAGCCCAGGGCAGCCTGGGGGCGGAGCGTGGCCAGCAGCCCTGGGCCAGGAACCTGCCACCAGCTCATACACACCGGCCAGCACCTGACCCAAACCTGGCCTCCCCCTCCTGGGGGACAGCACTCCCCATGGCACCAGGAGCCTGGGCAGCAGGCTGTGCAAGTGGCCGTCACCCTGCCTGCCTCTGCTCCTGTGACCAACTTGTACAGGCACCCGTGAGCTCAGCGCAGCATCTGCCCGGCTTGTTCTCCTCCCTTCCCTGGAGCGTGTAAGAGCAACTTCTGCATACCGTTTCCCCTGTAATAAGCCCCAACCTGCTTCCAACAGATAAGGACCAGCTTCCTAAACCTTAGGTCAAGTCTGGGGCTGTAGCTCACGGTAGAGCACCCACCTAGCACGTGCGAAGTCCTTGGTTCAAGCCCTAGTCCTGGGGACGAAGACATGAGCCCCTTTCCCCAAAATCAAAGTAGCTATTATCTATCGCAGATATGTACCCCCAGCATGTAGAACTGTATCAGTGGGCTTGCTGGCATCCATAGTTTTTGTCCTGCAGCACTACGCTGAAATTTGAATTTCCAAGCCCATGGTTTTCACTGCCAGTCAGATTTTGGGAGCCACCCTTCTCCAGGCTGGGCAGGAAAGCCTGTGGGACCCCTTCCTGCCCCAACCCGTGTGCCCCGGAAGTCTCAGGCCAGGTGTGGGCACACTTGGACAAAAGGACTTTACAGATGGTATGAAGTTA
>NDGM011117928.1:0-11746 GCA_002564305.1 Octomys mimax
ATCTTGGTCTTAACCATCCAGCAGAAAAGTATAAAAACGAGGTATATAAAGTAAATCCATATAAATACGATGAGCTGTAACAGGCTCTAGTCAATAACTTCTGAGGATAGCCCACTAATATTACAGACTGCTAGACAATGTTAGATTGTTTAGTTGAATTCAAACACCTATAGTATTTAGATGTCAATAGACTATTCACCTCTGACAG
Source organism: Octomys mimax (assembly GCA_002564305.1). Lineage (NCBI taxonomy): Eukaryota > Metazoa > Chordata > Mammalia > Rodentia > Octodontidae > Octomys > Octomys mimax. The sequence goes on from NDGM011117928.1 coordinate 209, forward strand.
GACAAAAACATTAAAAATTAAAATTAAAAAAAGATACAAAGGAAAGATCATTTTGTATTTATATATATAGAAAATAGGATAAATTGACAGCTATTTTCCCTTAACTTAATGAGAAGAAAGAGATGTACTAACAGTGTTTGGACAGAATATCCTGTCTGCTTCTTGTACTATGGATAACCACTAAGAAGATAACAATGTACAGTGTATGGACTATCAAAACTGTCCTTTTAATCAGCTGTGATATTTATTTCTCAATAAAAATAAATATATAAAAAATAAATAAATAAATAAGTTCTAGACCAAAAAATAAAAAATTTAAAAAAAAGAGTCACATCTCCAAACACAGTCACATTCTGAGGTATTGGAGGCTGCAGCTTTAATATATGACTATCAGCAATAGAGGAACACAATTCAGCACATAACAGAAAGAATGATAAATAAAAACATATACATAACTTTTATCACCCATAAACTTCATTTTAATATTATTGACTTTGCTGATGTTTTTCTCTAGTAATATCAGTAATGTTTTAAAATAACATTATGACAATCATTGAACTTTTATATTCATGCAATGTGTTTAATATTACTGATAGGTGGCTAGGGCTGCGGACATAGCTCAGTAGAATAAGCACTTGCATGGCAAGCGCGAGGTCCTGAGTTCAATACCTGGTATTGGAAAAAAAAAAAAAAAAAAAACCTGATTGGTAGTTAATATAGTGCGACCTTATGTCTACAGTATAAACTGCACCCTAGGATTCTTATGACCCAGTTTTTAATAGTAATTTAATTTTTTAAAAATCTAAAATGTAAATTGGGGCTTTATAACTATTTCCATACTATACCCAAAATAAAAAAGAACTTGGGGGAGAAGAGGAAAAACTTGAAAAAAATAGGCACGCTTTTTGAAGACTTTGAAAAGAGCCTTGGTATCTAGCATTTCACCATTATCATGTGCAAAAGCCAGTGCAGGGAAGAAAACTGCAAATCAGGCCTTGTGCTGTAGATAATCATAGTGTTGTGTGAAATTTGTTGATAAGGAAGTTTGTTGAAGTGATGAGAGAAAGAAAATATTTTTCTATTTTGATAATCTTGAGAAGGTACAGCAAGTTCTGGCAGCCAAGCAATGGCAAAGAATAAGGATGATAGGGTGACTGTTAGGCATTTGGAGTCATAATTAACATAACTAATTTGATGTGGCAAGGAAGAATTCAGGGTAACTTCAAATTTTCTCAAATTTGGTAGACTGAAGAATAGCCACTGAAGTTTACCAAAGTGTGAAATTTTAGATAGTTGGCAATATCCAATAGATAATTGTAGCTGACACTGGGGAGAAATATTCAGAACTAGAGTTTTAGAAACTATCTGTTAAAAGGTAACAAAACTGTGATATTGAATGATTTTTTTTGAAGTCAGTGAGTAGGAAATTAAAGTACCAAGAAGAAAGAACTTAACATACTTTAGGATATCCTTCTGTTAAATGGAAGAAACAGGTTCAATTATATAGAGAATGTATGGATATATTAATCATGGTTATCCAGAGAAACAAACCACTTTTCTGTTAAATCCAGCTATACACTACAAGTAGAGTAAGCTTCCTAAAACAGAAACCTGATGTATTATTTCCTTGACTACTGTGGCTTCTTTCACTTTTAAGTCTTCTTAAACTATGTCTATATCTATATCTATATCTATCTCTCTCTATATATATTTGTATTTACATTATAAATATATACATATATGCATGCATGTGAAGAAGGATAGAGACACTGAGAATGGAATTTTATTTATTTATTTATTTATTTATTTTTATGTATTTAGGACAGGGTCTACAGGGTCTCACTACATAGATCGGACTCGTAGTGTTTCTCCTGTTTTCAGCCTCTCAAGCTCTGGGATTACAGGTGTGCACCACCATGCCAGTCTCAATTACCTCTCAGCAAGCCTTGGGGGCGGGACTGGCACTGCACACTGGGGATCGAACACCAGCTGCTGCACTCTGCCTAAGCAAGCGCTTTAGTCTGCTGAGCTGTCAGGCTGGCCTGAGAATGGAATGTCCAACACAGCTGTGGACAGCACCATGTACAAAATCTTTCAGGCTAGAGGACTGGGAATTGAGGTAAGAGTTGATATTGCATCTTGCATATGCAGGATAGAGCATGAGCTTTTAAGTTGTAAGATTTCAGTGTTGTGAATTATGAATAAAGAAAAATTAAAAGGTGGACCATGGAAAAGGGCTTGGATTTCATGTTGCTGGTAATTGTAGTCACTGCGAAGTTAGAGAAGTATTAATCAGACACTAAAAGGATAATTTTTTTCATGTAGGTCATTCAGAAAGCTGTGTGGAGCTAGGAAATAAATTATCTGCAAGACATAAATCAGTCATCTATGTTGGAACAGTAGTAGTGTAGCTGGGGCAGAAATGAACTTGACTAAAAGATAAAATTAGATTGTCTTAAAAAGTAAATGAAATGTCATATAAGCAGTTATTAAAAATACAAATGTAAAAGCAAAATGCAAAAAAGGCTTTCCTATTTTAAATGTAACTGTAGTTTGCACTCACAGTTATCAACTATTGACTAAAAAAATCACACTACAGCGAAGTAGACATTTTTTCTTTGGTTTGTACTCCTTACACTCTAGTCAGACAAAGACCATTTCAGCTACCTTAGTCTAAACCCAAAAATTTCAAGAACAAAACTGATTTTTTTTTGTAATTCCTCAGTGACTCTTACTGTGTTAGACATTTAGTAATAACTGAAATTGATGAGTTTTTGATTTTTTTTTTTTTTTTTTTTTTTGCTATTTGGGGAGTGCAAGACCTGTTTGATGTTCTGGTGTAAAGTTTCTGACCTGCAGAAATGAAACATTAGCCCATTAGCCATGTGCCAAATTACACCATCCACTAGTGGCCAGGCTGTATTTTAATCTATCAGATAACTTTAAGAAACCAAGACAGTGCCTGTGCTTTGCTGTGTAATGCCTGCCATAGCAGCACCACCAGCCCCAAAGAAAGGGTGTGTGGGATGTTACCAGTGAGGCCATAGGTTTCAGAGTGCCCAGACCTCTATAAATCATTATACCACTATGTGCCCTATGCCAGATAGGAATTCATGTTCACCCTACATGTTTTAAAAGTTTATTTGTTTATTTGGCACAGGGTCTCATTTTGTAGCTTGGATTCGTAGTGATCTTCTTGTCTCAGACTCCCCAGGGCTGGGATTAGAGGCCTGCACCACCATGCCTGGGTTCGATGCTGACACAATGTGCCTGGGGTTCTAGGTGCCCGAGCTGGCCCTCCATGTGGTACCAGGGATTGAACTCGGGTCGTCATGTTTGCCAAGCAGGTGCTTAGACCGCCAAGCTATCTGCCGAGCCCCACCCCTCATTTTTTATTCCCTCTTTTATATCCCTTTTGAAATAGCAGTGCTTGTCCTTTGGAATTACACCTTAGGCAACTCTAGCTTTCTATTTGTATAAAAATTCATAGCTAGGAGTTTGCCTTGAGTTTAAAGGAGGTTTTGAGTTGAACTTTTGAACAGTGCTGCAACTTTTGGGGAATTAGTGTGTTTCTGCTTATAGCAGAATAGTTGTGTCATCATGCCTGCTATTTTCCCTATTTGAAGATTTTATATGGCTTAAGGAGTTCTGTTTGTGTGTCAAGTTGACAATGGGTGAAATTTGATAGTGAAGCTGCATTTTCAACTTGATTGGCTTGGGAGCCACCTAGCAGAGTAGCAAAGGAACATTTGTGTCTTGGTAGGTCGTGGAGGCGTGCCTTCCTGTTCTGTAGCTGTGGCCTGGCACTTCTGCCTGGCTCGACTTTGAAGCCATTATGAACTAAGCAGTTCTGTCTACCAACCCTTCAGCCATGTGGCTTCTTCTTTTGGATCAGCTGACCATGTACTGAATCCTGGGAAATGCTGATCTAAGTTAAATCTCTCTTCCTTTAAATCATGAGTGACAATGTTCCAGTGACAACAAAACTGAGAAATACAGGTATCATCTGATGTTGGGAAATCTGGGCAAAAACACTGATCTCTTGAATCACAAAATCTGTCTGTAAAAGGCGAGATCAAGAATATCCAGAACTTCTTCAAAGAGGGAGGATGAATAGCCAAGCAGATAGAACAATTAAAGCAAAAGTGTCTATATAACTGCAAAAATATATAGATCCATTAGTAGGAAAATAAATCAAAAACAAAGAGTATTAAAGAAGCAAAGACTGATGATGCCTTTATGTGGCCTGGAGTGGGGAGTATTTTGAAGTAAGTTCATTTGTTGCCCAGAGATGGAAGCACAGTGAATCAAAGACTAAGTCTCCATCCCTGATTCTACTTTACTGAGTAATATTCATCCTTGTAGATTTTTCTGCATCACCATTGGACAGATGTACTCTTTGAAGACTGAGATGTGAAGCCTAATCACTTTCACCCTCTTCTGAATGGTGTCTCCTCCTTTTGAGAAAGATTCAATACTAGGAAATTGTACTGTTTTCTGTTGTTTCTAAGAAGATGTCATTAAGGTACATGTGCATTTTTTTACTGATGACCAAAAATACGCCTTGCAATAAATGGAACAAGTGAAATTTACAGAATGCCTGAATTATTATGTATATAAATTATGCCAATTTCTAGAAAAGAAAATTTTTTAATGAACTTGCTGTCTCCAATTTGAGGTTTTAAAGGATCAGTTTGTACTCAACTTCATGTCCAATGCTATTTTCCAAGATAACCCCTTTTCTAACTTAGGCCACTAGTGTCAGGATGTATAATATTAGTTTTCCTAAAATCCTTGCTGTTTAAACTAAGATGGTCTCATTTCATGACCATAACATATTCAGAAACACTGCAAACTACACCGTCTTACATATATCTGAGTCTTAACATGATTTCACAGGTACCTCCTTGGGCTTCTCACCTAAGTCCGTATTTTATGATGGTATCCTCAGTTTTACCTTTGTGCTGAAGTCACTTCTTATATTGAGAATGTTTTTCTCAAGAGGGGCTAGGATTGCCAAACAATTTTATTTTCAAAAAAGTAAGTTCTGAGATTTTAAATTTCCTCTAAATTTAATAGTTCCCATGTTAGTCTCCCTGTTTATGTTTCCTTGTAAATTGCTACAAAAAGCTAGTTAACATTTTTTGTACTTTGCCTGAAAAGTTTTCAAGTTCTGCTTTTTCATGTTCACCTATCAACAGAATTGTTAAACCTTTCTAAACCATTGGAAATGTTATTTCTGGGTCCGGGGAGATAGCTCAGTAGAATAAGCACTTGCCTGGCAAGTGCAAGGGCCTGAGTTCAATCCCCAGTTCTGCCAACAACAACAAAAAAAAAAAAAAAGAAAAGAAAAAGAAAAAAAAGAAAGAAAGAAAGAAATGTTATTTCTTTACTATAAAATGAGAGATACATATCTAGACATTACTTTATCTCTCTATAACTCGTAACATTTACAAATATTGCCACATTGATTACCACCAGTTTCTTTTAGTAAAATAGCCATCTAACACAGATTTGTATTAGAGTTCATTAAAAGCATTATGTGTTAGGTGACTATAAGTAATGGACAGAATAATAAATACAGACACCTGCTATAGGATCCCACTTTCTTTCTACCTAGGAACATAATCATACCAGGTAATATTTATGGAGTATTTATCACTTGCCAGCCAGTGTGGTAATTACTTCTTTTGAAAAATCCTGTGTAATGTTCATATTTTATACATGCACATCTACATTTAATGCATGCACATCTACATATAATGTGTGATTGAAAAATATGGTGAATGTTTATTTAAAATGTATTCATTATAGTATGAGACACATTGGCATTAATCTTCTCAAAATACTTCCCCTAAATTCAAACACACTTATCTCTTCATTCTTACCACTTTCTGAAAGCAGTTCTGAAAGTCTTTCTTTTTCTTTTTTTTTTTTTTGGATTTTAAGGAAGGATCTGCAGGGTGTTCAGGATTTCACTACTAGATAGGACTTGTAGTGATCCCCCTGTTTTCAGCCTCCCAAGAGCTGGGATTACACGCATATGCCACCACGCCCAGTCTCAGTTGCTATCTCAGCACGCCCTGGGGGCGGGGCCAGCACAACAGTCCTGGGGGATCGAACCCCTTGCCCCTGCGGAAGTCTTTTTTTGTGTGTCTTTGGTTGCACTGCCATGGCTGCCCTACTGTCCTGAATAGATTCCAAATATTTAACTTTCATGTTCATTTTGACTCTGAGGGGCAGCCACAAGTCACATATTGGTGGAGCCCGTGAATAAGGTGGTTAAAGATACACCATAATATTTGTATGAGTTTTACTTTTCTTTGGATGGCATTCAATAACAGCACGTTTCATATTTTTAATCGCACCTCATAAAGACATTATTTTTCAGAATTGCTTCAGAAAGTAGCAAGAAAGATGGGACAAGTGTACTTGAAGCTAGGGAGACTATTTTGAGGGGGATTAATGGCAATGTGTCTTCTATAATAATATTTTTAATTTGGCATTTACTATATATTTTGATTATAACACGTGTTAATTCATAATTTTCCCATTCCATGAAAAATATAAAAATAAAATAAGTGAAGATAAAACAGTAACTAAGAAGTAGGTAAGTTTTATTATTTTCTACAGATAACAGAACTGAGGGTTTATGTGATTACCAGTACATAACTTGTGTCCTATCATAGATTTGCTACAAGAAGCTATTTGATGATTTGTATTTTGATTTAAAAGTTCCCATTTTTGCTTTTATAGAAAACTTCTGATTTTGTAGAGGATTTATATGATTACTAGGGAAGACCTGTGATAATTATGTTATTTTTTTCTAAATATGTATGAACTTCACTTGTAATTATATTACTTTAAAAGACCATTATAATAATGATTTCTAAGAATGTTCTATTCAATTACCACTCATATTAACTTTTATAATTTCAGATGCAAATTGTGTTTTTGCTAATGTTTAGTCATTGCCAACATTAAAATTTAATAGTTCACTAATAAATCTTCTAGATGCCATTTTGCCATTTTTTTCTAGTAATATCAAAGTAGAAGCTGACAAAAACTAGCTAAGTTAAAAATTAATGATAATGATAGCTGAATTAGTGGAGCAAAGTCTTGTAATTTTCTTTCATAGGACATATCACACACTTGAAAACTCATGCCCTGAAATATAACATTGTGGATATTTTTATGACTATGAAATGTCCTGTGCTGTCATTTCAGCTTATAAAATGAAGGAAAAAGTCTTTAAGGAACATCAGAAATCATAAATGGTACTAACAAAAAAAAATATAGAGAATTCTGACTAAAACACATGAAACATTAGAGGCAAGTAGAACACATGTATTTTTCTCTGTATTTATGAGGAAATTTTTTAGGTGAGATATAATCAATAGCCATTAAGTTGTAATGCAGATTGACAAAATAAAATTATTACTTGATAAAAAATTGTTCTAACCATACATTTCTTTGTTACTTGAGATAAAGAATGGTAGCATATTTTTTCTTTTGGTTCATTAGCAGGTCAATTCAGCCAAAAAAAATTTGGAGAGTTCTAATCATCATTGAGACTTTCCAAAAATTCACTGGGGTTGAGCGGATACCTAAGCATCTGCCTGGCAAGCACAAGGACCTGGGTTCCATCCCTGATACTGCATGTTGTGCCAGGTCCACTGTGCCGGCCACTGAAACTGGGTCTGGTGGCATATGCCTGTAATTCCAGCACTGAGAAGGTTGAGACAGGAAGCTCACTGTGAGTTCAAGCTATGTAACAAGACCCTGTATCAAATAAATAGATTTTTAAAAATTAAAAAAAGAGTATTGTATCAAATGAATTTCCAGGCCGGCCAGTGGATAAAAGCACCTGCTAAGGCAGATGCAAGGACTGGTTCAATCCTTTGGGATTCACTGAGGTGATGATGAGACTGGGCACCTGTAATCCCAGCTCTTGGGAGGCTGAAAACAGGAAGATCACGAGAGTCTGATCTTTGTAGTGAGACCCTGTAGACCCTGTACTAAATGCATTAAAAAAAAAAAAAAGAAAATTTCCAAAACTTCATGACACCTGACCTTAATGATTGTAAGTAGTATTTTGGGGGATGCTGAGTAATGAACATAAACTGAGCTGAGTGAGATAGTTGATGTACCTGGCTAAGTTTAGCTACATACTAGGTGTGTGGCTTTGTACAAGTCACTTGGTCTCTCTGAGCTTTCTTTTTTATGTCAGAAGATTGCAGTGATGGACATCATAATTTTATACCACATTTAAAGCTGCAAATAACATTTACACATTAAATTCTAATATTGCAGACCCAATAGTGGTAATCATTCATTCTAACCATTCAGGTTTTTATTCACCACAAACGTGTGAATGATTGTCAGGTACAGGATAAATTGTTCCAGCTCACAGTCACTTCCACACAGAAAAAAAAACTAAGAAATTATGCATAGATATCATTTTCCTGATCTCAGCTGCTTCTTGCATCTAGCAACCACAAATAGATCTTCTGATTTTGGCAAATCAACTTGCCAATAAAGGTAGATAGCCTCTGTGTATGCTTTATTACCTGCTCTAAATTTGTTGTTGCTTAAGTGGTATTCAATTTATGTAATAATTACAAATTGAAGTCTAAGAGAACATGAGGGCTTCAATCAAGCTGATTGAAATAGAAATATAGAGAACTAGTTAGTGAGAAATACATTTTAGTGTTATAGTTTAGATCTAAAATATGACCGCAAAGACCCATGTGTTCATATATGTGGATTTTGGAATAATTGGATCGTGGTGCTGCTAGTCTCATGAGTGGAGTAGTCCATTGACAAGCTGTTGGATGCTTATGTTATTAGGAGGTGGGTCCTGGTTGGAGGAAGGTCAGTGTGTGTATCACCTGGAAGGGTACCTCAACCTCCTTGGTTCCCCTCTTCTCATCTGCTTCCTGACCACCATGATCTAAGCAAGGTTCCTCTACCAGGCCCACTCAACATGCCATTTGTTCCTTGGAGCTGCATGGATTGAACAAACTAAAAATCAGTGAGCCAACTAATTCTTCCTTCTTTAAATTGTGTGTATAGGGTGCTTTGGCCCAGCAATGCAAAAGTGACTAATATATTTAGAAAAGGAATTGGGAGAATTTGTTGCACAATTATATGATTTCTAATTTTTGTGAGTAGATACTTTTTTGATGGCATTTCTTGAAATGGAAAAGAAATGAAGAGGGGAATATATAAACAATTCAATTTGGATTATGATGTTTCAAATGTCTATTAAGTAGTTTGGAGCTGAAAAAAGGGAAGGTGGCATGTAACTTGGGAAATTATATATGTGCAGAGGTATATAATACAAGGGAGATGGACAAGATCAACTTGAGAGAGAAAATAGAAAGTAAAGATAGAAGGAAGGTAAGAGGGAGAAGAGAAAAGGAATTGAAAAAATGAAAGTGTGAGTAGAACATTACACATTCTTACAAACTGAAAATCTATTTATGTTCTGTATTTGATCACAGAGAACCAACAGATATTTAAAAGTAAACTAATAAGCTGAGGGCACTAACTGAATATAATATTGACTTAAGCTTTGTCCTTCACATTGAAATATAAAACTTAGGTGATCTGTTAATGGAAACAATAATAGTTTTCTGCATGTATAATGTTAAATTCTAACTTTGACGTATTCTGGCATGTGTTTTCATGATCCATTATTGTACCTCTCAAGAAGTTGACATCATTCAGTCTTATTGTTCACTTTGGGTTTAGATTAATTTCATTTTTGTAGCCTATTTTGTGTTTATGTATTTTTGCAACTCATTTAATCAAGCCAATTTTTCTTGAAGGAAACTATATTGAAAAATGCACACTCACAAACAGTTTAAAATTTACATAGATAATAAGAGTAATATTAGAATTTATAGTGTACTATTTAATAGTAGATATTTTATTTTTAAAGAGAATAAACTTTGCAAAAAACTATCAGAAATGATACAGAATTTCAATAAACAAAATGGTAGGAATTAATCAATAGTTGTTATATTGCATATTGTCTTCAAATTAGTTGCTCAAATTACCAGATACAAGCATGCAAAATTGGTCAAAAAAATTAAAAAGAAGAAAAAAATTAAAGTATTAACAGTTCTTTTTAATAGTCCAGTAGGAATCAATAGTACAATTATCCAAACTAGCTTGTGTATATAATGTATATTTTACCTTTTCCTTCTTTCTTTTCTTACTCCTTTTCTTCATCTCAGTTGGTCCTTCTTTAGGAAAAGATTCTTTCCCTTTCATGGTATCCGTTACACCTTTCAGATTTTATTTACCTTTTCAGATTCTTACACTAGAGAGACCTAGTGTACATGTGGTCTTTATACATGTGGGTCTAATTCATTTTGCTTTTGAGTATGATCTCTAGTTCCATTCATTTACCAACAGCCATCTTTCTATAGCTGAATAATGCTCTATTTCTTATATTCCATTTCTATTCTTCTTATATAAAAATGCCACATCTTTTTTATCCATTCCTTAGTTGATGGGCATTTGGGTTGTTTCCATTTTTAGCTATGACAAATTATGCTGCTATAAACATGCGTGTACATCTATTCTTGTGGTCTAATGTTTTCAGTTCTAGAAAAATACACAGAAAAGGAATAGCTGCATTGAATGGGACCTCTAATCCTAGTTTTTTGAGGTGTATCCACACTGATTTTCATAGTGATTGTACCAGTTTACACTCCTACCAACAGTGGAGAAGTTTTTTTTTCCCCTCCCTGCATTCCTTCCAGCATTTGTTATTGGCTTACTTTTTGATGATAGCCATTCTTTTTGGATTGAGGTGGCACCTCAGTTTTGTTTTAATTGGCATGTCTTGAATGACCAATGATGTTGAACTTTTAAAAATATATTTATTTTCCATTTGTATTGTTTCATCTGAGAATTATAGATTCATCTCAGATGCCCATTTTTGGGTTGGGTCTTTGAATTTGGGTGGCCTGATTTTTAAAATTATTTGTATGTTCCAGATAGAAGTCTTTTGTCTGAGGGACAGTCAGCTAAAATTTTTTCTCAGTTTGTGGGTTTTCTTTTTACTCTCTTGGTGATATCTTTTATTTATTTATTTATCTATGTATTTATTTGGCACAGGGTCTCACTGTGCAGCTCAGACTTGTAGTGATCCCCCTGTCTCAGCCTCCCCAGGGCTGGGATTATTGGTGTGCACCAACATGCCCAGGATTCTTGGGCTGGCATGGCATGTGGTGCTGGGGATCGAACTCAGGTCCTTGCACTTGCCAGGCAGGTGCTTAGATCACAGAGCTATCTCTCCAATCCCTTGGTGATTTCTTTTAAGGTACAGAACTTTTCTATAAGATGAAATCTTAATTGTTGATGCTTTTGAGTATTTTCTGTGCAGTCTAGTTTGTTTTTTGTTCATGAACTCTCTCCCTAACCCTATATCTTCAAGATTTTTACCTACTTTTCCTGCAGTAGATTTAGTGTTTCTGTTTTAATATTTAAATCTTTGATCCATTTTGACTTTAGTGCATGGTG
>NDGM011117931.1:7947-19811 GCA_002564305.1 Octomys mimax
ACAGTACTGGGGATGGAACTCAGGACCTTGCATTTGCCGGGAAAGTGCTTATTCTACTGATCTATCTTCTCGGGGCCTCAACCTGCATGTCTTAAACACAGGGAATGTATTCCCATTACTTTAGTGAATGGGGTTGTGCTGTAACCCATGAGAAATTGGTGATACAACCATATAGGAAATGTTGAGTACAACAAGATTCTTAGAGACCCAGATTCCATCCCTAATTGTACTATTCAACCAGAATGAGACTAAGACATGTGCTTTGCCCAGACTATAGGGGGTCGTATAATGACTATCATTGCTATTTCCTGCCACATGTCAAAAACTAAACTCTATATTGACTAAGCATTGCCATGTGTGTATTCTCAGCTGGGTTCTCATCTCCCTTTTGTATCTGTTGACTCACCATGACCTAAATGTGGGCATGGCCCTATCACTGGCCCATCCGTGTGACTTGTTCTAGCCAATGGGATGTTAGCAAATAAGATGCAAAGAGAGGCTTGAAATACGCTTGAGCAGTGGGGTTTGCCCTCTTCTGTGCCTTGCCATTGTCATCAGAAGAGCTGTTGCCACCCCAGCCTGGATGCACAACGAGATTCGCAGATGTGCGTTGGCTACATGTGCAACTCAAAGCAAGCTGGGCCCAGAGAACCCCAGCTCCATCAGGATGGTTCCAGACCATCCTCAGAAGCATTAGCAGTAAACACTCATTGTTGGATGTCACAGAGATGTGACGGCTGCTTGTTACCCAGCTATAGTTGACTGATACCATTTAAACCTCACAACTCCATGAGGTAAGCATTATTCTCTACCATCTCACAGATAAAAAAATCTGGAATTGACATTCATATAATAGCCTGTGTCATGTAACTAGTAAGTGGCATAGCTGAGAAACAAATCTAGGACTTTCTGGGGTTAAAGTCCAAAATGTTGGTGGTGGTACTTCAGCAAAACCTCACAGTAATGCACACTTGACAAGAGAAACTTGAATGTGCCATAAGTGACACCTGGCCCCTAGAGCCTCAGCTGCCCAGATGTATATTCCCCCAGTTATTCTGTAAACTTCTCATCATAAGCCCTCACTTTCCCTGCTTGGGAATTTTCAGTCCCAATTTAATAGTGTCACAGTAGATCTTACTATACTACAGCTAGTTAGAAGTCAAGAGCAATATATATATATATATATATATATATATATATATATATGAAAAATTAAGGAAATTTATTTGAGAAAATAAGAGTTTCAAAGAGAAAGAATGAGAAAAAAAAATTTTTAATTGTGGGGCTGGAGTGGAGTCCATGCCCCATGGGACGTCAGTAAGGCGACTTTTGCAGCTAATCAGGGCCATGACAGTAGAGACAGAACCCCGGTGGAGAGTTTAGAGAAGACCTGGAAAAAGGAAGCGCATGAGGTGACCTACTCTGAAGGACCTAGTTGGCAATCCTATTGCCATAGTGGAGCTTCCTGTTAGCTAGGATCCTCACATTTTCCACTCTGGGTCCCGAGGGAGCTTGGAAAAGGGCCACTGGGCAGAAAAAGGGTCCCCATGTCTTTGCAGCCTCTACCAGCAGGATGGCCTCCCCCCAGCTAGGGCACCCATCCCTGCAGGCTCTGCAGTGCCCAGCTGGGCAGAGGTGTTACTGTTACTACATCTGGGCTGCCACAGCCCCAGCAGATGTAGCCCTGGGGTGAGGAGGCCAGGTTTCCACAGAGGCGGTATGGAGGGATGCAGGCAGCAACAGGAACCGGAATCCTGGCCGAGCTTCTTTGGATCTGGGGTGGGGCTTCTGCTTTCAGCTCACAACCAGAGAGCTGGGCAGAGCTCCATCAACCTCTCAGAGGATGCACCCCCTCTGTCCCTTCAGGCTTAGTTTCCCAGGGCAGCCTGGGAGATGGGGCTCAGTCATTTTTGGCCTGGGTCAGATTGTCTCCAGCAATAGTCATCTGCTTCCTACACCCTAGAAACTCAGAAGTAAGACTTGGGGAAAAGAAAAGACAATAGCTTATGCACCAACATGTGTACCCGGCCACAGCCCTATGCATCCTCAGTGCCGAGACTTGGTGCGGGAAGCCGCCTCTGACAAGGGTGGGTGCGCCTTTCCCAGCTCAAGCATCTGGGTCATGGCTTTGCTATGTGTTTGTTTCTGAGCAGGCTGAGTTAAGCAGTGACTAAGCTAGAAGTTGTAAAGCCTGGTCATAAAGCTGTCAGCCAGGCCAACAGGCAGGCCCAGGGTGTCCTCTGTAGCTGGGCAGGCCTCTTGCCTTGAGTGCCAGCGAGGGCCTCAGGCAGCCCTACCTGACATGCCCTGGAATCCTCAGAGTTCATGAGGTCCTTTGCGATGGTCCAAAGAAGCCAGCTCAACTCAGTCCAACAGCAGGGCTGTGCTGGGGGTAGGGAGAACGGCCAAGGTCAGTGTGGCAGCACAGCTTAGCTCAATCTTTCCGAATCTATGGCAAGAAACCATGGGATCAGACAGAAAGTCTGCCCCTGTGGAGATCTGTGTCCTATGAAGGTTTTCACACAGCGACTATGTGGCCCAGAGTGTGAGAAGATAGATCTCATCTCAGCTGGGCCATGTAACTTGGGCAGGAAGCCTCTTTCTAACCTTCCTTGTTTTCTAGCTATAAAATGGGAATAATAACATGGCTTTCCCTGGCTGCCTCTGGGCACCTAGTAGGGATCAAAACAAATATTGTGTTCAAAGGCTTTGAAAAGTGCCAGGTGCCATGTAACCATGAAGAACGCCAAGTCTGGAGTTCAATGCTATAGACTTTTACGCCGTGCTGGCCTCCTGCCTGGCAATGTCTGGGCATCAAAGGTCCAGAGATGAGTGAGAGAGATAGTTCCCACCCTCTTGGGTGCACTGCTGTGCAGGATGCCTGGAGGAGACAAAACTCTATGGCAATAGCAACTTAACCCTGGCAAGGGTATAAGCATCCGTCACCGAGCACTCACGATGGCTCAGGCTGCAGCAGGGAGCCTCATGCACGTCTAACCCTTGAGTGGTGGTGTGCGGTGGGCACTATTTCCACTTTGCAAGTAAGGAAATCGGAGCATAATAGGATGAAGTTGTTTTCCACAAGCACTCAGCCTGGCCATCTGCTTTCAGAATCTCCTGCTCCAAGGGCTTGCTCTCTCCATCTCACGTGCTTTTGGGCACACACATGTTTTATACAGTGTTTCCTAACTGAAGGGTTCTGGCATCACTTTGGCAGTAGGTAAAAAGATGTATGCATGTGTCATCTCTGCTGTCCCATCCTGGGTCACGTCATAGCACTGGCTGTATGAGGTAAGCCCTCTCTGGGCATCCCCCAGCCAGCTCCGTGACCCTTCCTGCTCTTCAGCGCTCTTCTCTGTAGAATGACGCGATCCCTGCAGGGCCCCCTCTCCCCCAGAAACCTTCAGTCATGGCCATTAAAGCCCCCATCTCTCCTTGAACAAGAAAATGAAGAAATTAGAAGTGCTTGCTCCAGCCCAGCATCCAATGGACCATGCATGCAGTGAAGGTGGCCTGCCTCCTCTGGGCTTCAATTTCTCCATCTGTGACCCTGGAATAAGATTAAACACAGGCCCCAAAAGCAGTCTGAAATTACGCTCCCACTGCAGGGAGGACATGATCACTAACATTAATTGTGACTGAGGGGGATGAAGAGGGACCCCAGAAGGAGACTGGAGGGAAGGCAGCAGCCAGCAGGGGACCTGGGCGCCTGGGGCCTCGCTGGGCACAGAGCTGTGCAGGGAGGAGGCTGCACTGCCCTCTGCCACTCCTGTCAAGGAGTCGGTCATCTTCATCCTTCTCTGGCAGTCACTGCTGCTACCACATGTGCGCTCAGCCAAACCTGTGTGTAGGAGCAGCCGTCCAAGTCCAAGCAAAGCAGGCCTTGAAACCATCTTTCCATCTAAGTGAGTCAAAAGAGCTAAGTGTATCACAGAGAACAGGAGCCAGGCAATCTGCTTCAGGTCCCCTCTCAGCTGTAGGCATCTTGACCTCAGACACCATAACTTAGTAGGTCTCAGCTTGCCCATCTGAAAGCAGAATAACGCCACTGCCCTCACTCAGTCTGCTTACCGGCACCTTTTCAATGACTTCTTATGTGACACTGAGCTATACAAAAAGGTATAACAATAACATAATTACATCCATATGCTCATAACAACTCACCCTTAAAAAAGTGTTACCAATAGGGTTAAAGCTGGTTATGTTTTTCTTCCCTTTCCGCAGAATACACAAAACGTAGTGTCTAGAAGATACACCAATTGGGACTGTCTGGCTGCAAATGACAGAAAAGGCAAAGCAGTTGCTTATGTGCAACAGAAGTGTTTTACCCCGAAAAAAGAGAACAGCTGTGAAAGCTCCACAGTGCTCAAGCCCGGCTGTTCTGCGGGCACCGTCTGCAGCATCATTTACTCCTCCTGGACCAAGATAGCTGCCACATTGTAGCCATCACATCTACTTTCAAGCCAGCAAGAAAGCGAAAGAAAAAGAAGCCGTTTCACCTCCCTTAAGGTGGCTTCTTCAAAGTTACACATTATGCCTCCCTGAGGTCCCTCTGCTCAGAATTCACAAGGCCACACCCTGTTGCAAGAGAAGCTGCACAGTGTAATAATTTTTTTTTCCCCTAATGGACTATGTACTAAGTTAAAAATCGGGAGAAAAATATAAGGAGAAAAAGGAGGGTGAAACAGAGATACCTATAATCTCTGTCCCATCACAACCTTAATTAAATTAAGAGGTTAAATTACTGAAGATGTCACTTCTTTTTTTTAAGACCTTTTCTATATATTAATGATATTTTAATGAAATGTATGCAAATAACAAAGCTCAATGAATTCTCACAAGCAGATAAAGAGATAGAGTGTTATGAAGGCCCCAGAAAGGCCTCCTTATACCAAAGACAAAAAAAAAAGACTTCAATTATGAAATAGTTCATGGGCTGGGCTTGGTGGTACATGCCTGTGATCCCAGCACTCAGAAGGCTGAGGCAGGAGGATTGCTTCAAGGTGGGCCTTGGCTACACAGTGAGTCCAAGGACAGACTGAACTACATAATAAGACCCTGTCTCAAACAAACAAAATAAATAAATAGGTAGGTAAACAAACAAAATAGTTTGAGGCCACCCTGGGCTACATAGTGAGCTTAAGGTAGCCTGAACTGCATAATGAGATCCAACTGCAAAAATAAAATAAAATAAAAGGCCAAGTTGGCAACTGTCAGATACCACTCTGGCTCTTGGAGACCTGTTGGGGTCCCGGCACATGTCACTCCATGGCTTGTGTGTTGCCAGCCTCTCCTGAGGAGCAGCTGCAGGTCCCTCAGGGGACACCCTCCCCACACAGCTCATCCAGGGACTCGCTGTAATTTACGTGAACTGGAGAGAACTTACCATGCATGTGGTAAGGGGCAGCTCCTGTTTTGCATGAAGCTGTTTCTCTTGCAAACAGGAGTGGAATTTGCAGTGCTGTCCCTGCTGTCCTCATTCCTCTTCCTGGATCTTGTGCTGGTGGGGCCATGCCCTGTCACCAGACCCTGAGGTCACGGGACCCACCTTTGCTTGAGTTTCTTTCTCCATCAGAATAGGGAGAATTTTGTGATGATTGAGATTGGAGGATGTCTTCAAAGCAGTCTGTAAACTAGACAGCACCGGGCCTTATAACTTTTTAAAATCAATTTTGCATGCATAGATCATAAATGTGTACAACTAATTTGAAGACAATATTATACAGGACAGCAATCATTGTCAAATTCCTATTGTTTTGTTTGATGAAGTTTTGTAGTTTCTTTTTCTTTTTTCTTTTTTGACTATTTTGCATTTTCTCTAGATAATAAAGACATGGATTCCTTCTCTAGGGAATGACGTTTCTGACCACGCTGCACCTACAGGACTTCTGAGGCCAGTGGCTCCATTTCTGGCTGCTGTCTCCAGGCTGCTAAGTGCAGGGAGCCGGGACCCCACAGACCCTTCCAGAGCTGAGAGAAGAGCAACAGTGAGACATTGGGCCCCCAGCCCTTCTGGACCTCATGGCCGCCACCTCCCCTCATCTCTGCACGTCTATGTCTGCCTCCCTCCCTCACCTTCTCCTTCCATGCAGCACCAGCCTGTGCATCCTTAGCTCTTTTAGTCTCACTTCATAAACATTTCCACAAGTCAAGACCCTGAGTTCCTGCAAACGCCTCCAACATTCCCCCTTCCTGGTAGACACCACCCAGCCCATCCAGCCTGTCAGTGCCACCATCGTTATCAGGGGAAGGACCAGAGGGAAACTGTGGAGCTGCCAAAAGGCGCTGCCAGCGCCCCTGTAGTGCTCTGCAACCCCTTCCTTTGAAAGACGCTGACCCCACAGGGGAAGCCTGGGAAGCCACCTGCCTGCAGGCTCTGCCTTCAAGGTTGCATCTGGCAGGTAAAGGTTTGCACATTTATGGCTGAACATCTGGATTCAAATCCTGACTTCATCACTTAGTTGCTGTGGGATTTGGACCACATTGCTCGGCTTCTCTGGGCTCCCACATGTTCAACAGTAAGATGGGAATGATGAGTGTCTCATGGAGTAGTTAAGAAAACTAAGAGAGACGGCGATTGAAAAGTACTTAGCACGGTGCCAGGTCCTTGGCGATGCTCACTAGATGTTAGTGTGTTTCGTGGTTTTTCCTGTGGTCCAAGCCATATCCATTCTTTCTATCATTGTCATTTACAGAACCTTGATTTTATACTAGAGGCCAATATGCCCTCATGAAAAAGATGAATGAAAACTTTTACTGTCTTCTCCTGCAACAAGGAGTTGTCATAGGACACAATTCTTACAAAGGAGACATTAACGGTATACATGGGTAGCGCTCCCAGAAAGCTTGTAAAAGGAAGCCGATTAACTGCCGCACACTGGTGTCTGTGTTTCTCTTAGAAAGTGAGTTTATAGGGGGCTGGGGAGATGGCTCAGTAGAATAGGTGCTTGCCTGGCAAGCGCAAGGGTCTGAGTTCAATCCCTGGTTCCGGAAAAAAAAAAAAAGAAAGAAAGAAAGTGAGTTTATGGCTACAGCTCCAGCAGCGATGTTGACCGGAAGTCCGATCTGAAACTGGGTATCAAGGGCTCAGGATGATGCTTCAGAAAGAGGAAGGGAACCTGGGGTTCCTCGGGGTGCTGTGGGGGTGCCAGCCTGCAGATGCCTGTCATCAAATAAGTGAATTAATAATAAACCCCAATCTTCTTAAACCCTGATTTGTCCAATTTCTATCCGTAGCAGCCACACCTAATTCCTACTGCTGAAAGCCTGAGGCTCTCTCTCCCGAGGAGTGACTCCAACCCCAACCGAGCTAAAAGAGATCAGGAAGTTGGATAAACCACGCTCTGCAAGGCGCGCAGGGCTGGGAAGATCCGGGTCTTGCTGTCTCTCCTCCATCCATCTTTTACTAACTTTTTAAAATGTATTTTAGAGGGAGAGATGGCCCAGTTCAGTTTTGTTTCAAGAACTGATTCTAAGACCAAATAATAAATAAATGAATAAATAAATAAATGGTTTGGAAATCACTTTTCCGGCCCAACCCCCTCCTTTTCCAGATGAGTGATCCGCAGCCCCCAAAGTGCTTTGCCCAGTCTAGCTCAGTCCATCTGAGCCAAGCGGAGAACCCAAAGACTCTGCTCTTTCTGGGGCTGCTGCCAAAGTTCTGGGGCTGCCAGAAGAAAAGCAGTGGCAAAGAGGTTTCAGGCACTCAGGAAGCCCCAAGCCAAGGACCTCAAGAGGCTGCCTGGGAATTTGGACAGGGCCCTCTGGGAATGCACTTGAGGGCCTGGGCAGCCCGGCTCCCTCCTGCAGGGAAGAAGTTGGACCTGCTTCCTCTTCTGGTCCTACAGTAATTCATTAGCTGTTTGTTTATTTTATTTTATTTTTTTTTAACAGTGCACACACAGGAGATTGCTGAGGAGGAGGGAGGGAGTGGGGGGGGTGAGCTCCTCCACACATCGGGTTCTTTGTCCCGCTGCTTGTAGCTTTCGCTGGCCAAGTGCTCACTCAATTTGAGATCAATGGCAGCCTAGCCGCCCACTGCAAGCTGTAAACACGGCCTCATTCAGTGCCCATTAGGGAGCAGCTCGGCTCCAAGGCCGGAAGTCTCTCCTGGGCGGGGCTCCAGCTGCACTTAATACGGAGGCCTGTGTAACTGTTGGAGGACCGCTGTCCTTGGGGGTCTGGCCCACTTAGGCACAGCAGTCCCACTCAGTGGAAAACAAACTGTTGCTTGAGTGGAAAAGCCAGGTGTTACCACAGTTCAGGACACCTCACTCCAGGACTATGGCTAGAAACTCTTCCCCATACTTCTTTCCATCCGCTCATCCATCCATCTCCACTACGTACTGAGCAACTCCTCACATGGTAGTAACAGTACAGAAGAAAACAGGCTCCGTCCTCCACGTGAGTGGGAGGACTGAAAACGAAGTGTGAGCGGCCAGACAAGCAAGGCAGCCTGTGGCTAGGTGGCAACAGTGGGGCAAGCTGCCTGGAGCGGGCCAAATGGCAACCCTGGTGGGCACAGGACAGGGCAGCCCCACCCCACTTCCAGCCCTTCTGCCCCATGGCCCAGACGAGGAGCTCTGATCAGAGTGCCGTCTAGGAATCACAGGCCTATCCCAGGGTCAAGAGCTCTCCTGGGTTCTGCTTACCTCCTTTTGGAAAAGGCTTCCTTTCTAGCCTCCCTAGTTCCCCACTGAGAGAAAGGGGACCCTGAGCCCTCAGAGAAGATTAATATCAGGGCAAGCTCAGCATCTCTTGGCTAGAAGAACAACGAGCAAGACCCAGGTTGCTTCAGGACTCCAATTTATGAACTGCAGATATTCAGAAGGGCCCTGGGATCCAGCCGCTGTGATCTTTCAGGGCTCACTCAGCAGCTACTCTAAGGCAGGGGACAGGAGCCAGAGCTCAAAGTGGCTTTGGAATGGGAAACGCAAGTTCAAATTCTCTAACTTGGGCCTGGGCAATATTGCCCCACTCCTGGGATTGTCAGGAGAATGTTTTTAAAGTGCTACAAGGTACATTCCATCACAGAGCTAGGGCTCCATGGCTGGTAGAGAATCTACCTCGGAGGCAGACTTACTAGAAGATTAGGAAGATGCCTCAGTGACAAAAGGCCAAGTGTGTGACACAGGAAGGGTACAATGTAATGAGAACAGGGGCTGGAAGATGGACAAGGACACATATGTGTAAGGTCAAGGAAGATGAGAGAAGCTTGGAGGCCAGGACTGTGCCATTGACAAAGACCACACAAGAAAGATGCTCAGTGAGGGAGACCAGGAGACAAAGTGGGTGTCTGATAGCTGGGGCTGTGGCAGCCATTCACACCATGACAGCTGCAGAAGCCAAGGGTTTGAGTGAGCCCTCATAGAGATCTGTGTTGCTGACCTCACACACCACCTCTCTGACAACTCCTCTGCTGTGCACACCAAGAGCCTGAGTGACTCCAGGACTGACCTGTCCCAGATGTACTTCCCAGGGTGCAGCCCTGGGGTGAGAAGCTAAAGCCCCCAGTGCCACTGCCTGTGGTGCAAGGAAAGCTAATGCTCGGAAGAGGGCAAAGCCCATCAGAGGCAGGCAGGACTGAGAACTAAAGGGCTGGTCCTGATCTCAGTGAGCCCCCAAAGCTGGTCTTTTTGGAATCCCTAGGAGGTTGTACTTTTGCCAGTACCTCTCCCTGATGTCCTTGGACCCTCTCCAGGCACTAAGTCAGTGTACTCTGTTCCTGTTTATTAGGGGTGGGAGGACACTGAGGCAAGGTCTCCAGTCACTCCTCAGGGGATACTGAGGAAAAAGTGAGAATGAGTGGTGTGACAGCTGGTGGCCATCCATGCCCTCCTCCTCTGGCACAGGAAATAGGGAATCAGAAGCTTCTCACCTGGGCAGGCTTCCCAGTGGGTGCTCTTTGGACAAGAGTGACCTCCTAGGTGCACAGGGCTCTCACCACAGTCTTGTATGCATATCGGAACAGCAAAGTTTTCAAAGCCACTACTCTGTAAAATTCTGCCTTGAAAAGCCAAGATAGCTAAGACTGTCTGGGTGGCAAGTGACAGAAAGACTGGGACACTTTGCCTCAGTGTCCTCCCACCCTTATCCCCAAGGTTACTTTGCAGTCCCCTCTCCAGGGCGTTCTGGCATGAGGTGCAGTTTGTTTCTCAGCTATGGCACCCATCCCCCAGTCCTGCCACTTCCCCTAAAGTGTCAGAGATCGAGGAGGCTTGGGACCTGTTATTAACATGTCCACACTTCAAAAAGCTGTGATAAATACGGCTAGTCCTTCTGAAGAGCTGCTGGCTTCACTCCATTGTTTTTTTGTGGAAACAACAGCTGTCAAACACCTTGTACCTCCAGATGTACGCTGGAACCTCTAACTGCTGCCGCACCCCATACCTACTTGGAGTGCAGTTGAACACAAATCCTTGAGTTCAAGTCCATTTGGATCCATGTGTAGGCTTGAATATGGACCCACCACAGGCCTGAGGTGTTTACAAGTCATGCTACTCATACACTGTTGGTCGAGGAGGGGTCCTTATAGCATTCCAACCCCTTTGTACTCCACACACCTTCCAAATGAAGCCTCACTCCAAATGCCTAGTAAAGCCACTGATAATATATTTGTTAGGTAGTATGGGTTCAGAAGGTCCTGAGCATCTTTTGGGATCCATTATCCTGAGGAGTGTGGACAGAGTAAAAAGAGCTAAGGGTGAAGGGCTGCTAGCCTTGAAGAGCTCTAGAGGCCAGTAGGCAACAAAGACCTGCAATGGAGACTGGCAACTGGCAGAGTTAGTCAATAGTGCCCGGCTTCAACTGCATCAGCCAGAGCTGGAACATGAAAGATTGAGGGAGGGCCCCTAGCAGAACTGCACCAAGTCAACCAAAAGAAGCCTCAACTGATTGGTGATCCAGGGACCCTTGAAATTTCTAAGATACAGAGCACAGCAGAGCCTAGGATTGAGCTTTGGAGGCTATTCCTTTCAGAACAGACAAGGAGGCTAGAGGCTTAGATAAAAGAACACAGAGGTGGAGGACAAAGAAGAGGAGTCGTGGTGGAAACCAGGGATGGGACACACTGGAGAGGACCACAGGTGGCAGAGCATGGTGGGAGATTGGGACACCATACGGGTGGGTAACCATACCATTGGAGAACTTGTAGGGGTGGGCGGCAGGAGATCGGGAATCTGAAGACATTATGCTGTGTGCAAGGAACCAAGCAGAGACGGCGACCAGTGCTAGGACTCATCCATATGCAGTATCCAGCACTGAATGTTGACACCACAGAGGCTGAGAGATTTGTGGTTGTCAGAGGCCAGGGAGGGGGAAACTGGGGGAGATTTCGTGTGAAATCTGTTTGTTTGTTTGTTTCTTTAGGATGATGAAATGCTCTGAGTTTAGATAAGGAAGTAATTACACATGCAAACACCCTGAAGACCACTGAATTTTGCACTTTTTATTTTTTAAATTTAATTTTATTTATTTATTTATTTTTGTATTTTAGGGAATGGTCTACAGGGTGTTCACTACTAGATTTAGTCTCACTACTAGATCGGACTCCTAGTGATCCGCCTGCTGACAGCCTCCCAAGAGCTGGAATTACAGTCGTGCACCACCACACCTGGTCTTAAATTTTGCAAATGGCAAGTATATAACGATGGAAGTGAAGTAGCAAGATTAGGTCTCAAAGGGCTGGCCAGATAGCTCAGTGGATTAAAGTGCCTGCTTAGGCAGATGCAGGGATGATCCCTGGCATGCCATGCTGGCCCCAACCCCGGGGCTTGCTGAGATGGCAATTGAGACTGGGCATAGTGGCACGTGCCTGTAATCCCAGCACTTGGGAGGCTGAAAACAGGAGGATCACTATGAGTCCA
>NDGM011117952.1:0-10332 GCA_002564305.1 Octomys mimax
GAAACTGTCCTACCAATTTGATTTGAAAGTGTCTCATTGCTATTTGTTTCTCAATAAAATTATCGGGGAAAAAGATATTTACAAACAGAATGCAACAATTAATTTAGATATAATCACACACACACACACACACACACACACACACACACACTCACACATTCTATCAGTTGACAGAGCTTGAAGATAATTATACCCCAATAGGGCTACCAATATCATTTCTCCAATAAACCAGAAATTATTAGCAAAACTGTTCCTAGAACAATTTTTAAAATTTTAAAAGTATAAACTGATATCAAAACATTTTTTGTGTACTAGAAAATTATGAAATGTTGAAAAAATAAAGCACAGAAAACACAGAAGGAGATTCAGTTTGAAAATGAAAGTAAATAATTACAACAACAGATTAGTAAATAATGTAGTGTTAAATATTCAGTAATAGGGTGGCCTGCCTGTTAGGTCAGTTGTTTAAGCGCCCGCTCATGCAAATGCAGTCAGGTGCAGGGGACTGAGGTTCAATTCCCAGCTCCACCTACCTTACCAGACCCACCCTGAAGACAGCCGGAACCAACAACAACAAAAAAAATTCAGTAATTAAAAATAAAATGTGTGATGCAGATACAATAGATGCTAGCTTAGTAAATGTAGGTTTTATAAAGAATAGAATCTTTTATAGTTTCAAAATATATCCTCCTGAAATACTTATTAATTGCACACCAAACTAAAATAACTTGAAGAATATAGTCAATATCACCTTAAACAACTGATCACAGATCCTTAACCTTAAAGCAGTGACATGAAAAATCTTTTTGGTCTGCCTTTTTACCCTTTGCCTTCTAAACACCCTCACACAGCCCATTTACATGATGGTTGTCACAGGCATTGTACTTTCCTCTGCTTTTGTTTCTTCTAAATTCAGCTTTCTGGTGATATTTAAAATCTTGTGGAAAATGTTTAATTTTTTACACAGATCCTGCTATAAAATTTGTACATCAGGGTCAAAAGGTAGAAGCAACAAAATTATGCCATATTGTAAATTTCCAGTGCTGGCTTTAATTTTTTTTTCATTAGTAGCACTGAAAAATTTTTCATGAGTATGTTATACTTCGGGTTTAAAATTTTAAAAGCTTGTTTGAGGCAAACCTCACTGCCATGCACACTGGTAATTTAACCAGGCCCCTAAGTACTCTTTTTCTTCTGCATTTGATGCAGACCCACACTGCTTTTGTTTCAAAATAAATTTGACCACCTGTCCATAGCTAAAAAAATAGAATTAAAAGTGAATTATATTATATGGTGATATTTCTGAAACAAATGCGTACCTTAGATCTAATTATGAAGGAATATCAGACAATCTTATTTGAGATCCATTCTACAAAATTACTGGACTTCAAAGACTCTACCTTCAAGAAATCCTATGGTGGAGCATGTAGGTCAAGTTCAAGGAGTCTAAATATAAAGGACAAATAAAGTCTTCGTACAAAGTACAAAAACTAAGTGCAACAAAAACATCTTCCATGATTGAATTTTTTTTCCTGTAGTTGAACTTTGGAGCATTATAAAATTGCTGTAAAAGACACTATTGGGTCAATTGCTGAAATTTGAATATAATCTGACATAAAATAATAATGAAAATATCCCAAACATTCTGTAATAATACATGGAAATGTCCTTATGCTAAGGAAATAAATATTGATTAGGAGGAAAGGTACATTTCCTATATGCTCAAATATTCTTGGAAAGAAGATGTGTGTTTATATAAAACAAGAAATAGTGAAAGAAAAGGAACAAAATGTAAGCAACTTGTGAGCTTCATATATGAGACACAGACTTTTTTTCTGCTATTATTTAAAATTTTCTCTAATTTTAATGCATCAAATAACAGAAATAGGAGAGTAACATTAAATAGGAAAACAAGGGGTTTGTTGGAAATGATGTAATGTTAGGAGGTAATATGACATAAATTAGACTATATACATTATTCCTTTAGTTTCAAATGACAGAGTAGTTGTCAAGATGAAGCATAATAAATTACAAATAACTCACAGTTCTGAAAGCTACTATATTCAGAAGGTACACTTATTTATGAGCTTTTTTATTTTATTATTTTTGTTGGTACCAATAATTGAACACAGAACTTTGTGTTTGCTAGGCAAGCGCTTATTCTACTGAGCTATCTCCCTTGCCCCAATTAATGAGCTTTCTTAAGAGGGAAAATATCTACAAGGATAAACAGTAAAGACAATCCTATGAGTTTAATTTATAAGTGATTTTTCTTTAATATTGTATGCCTCAAAGGACACTGAATAGCATACAAGTCAATGTTAACCAGACATATATATATGTTTTTATGATTATACATACACATGTAAATCACTTAAATTTTATGTGCATGAATTTTCCTATTTAAAAGAGAAATATGCCCATTTCATGCTATTTTTAAGAAAATGTAATATTTATAAAATGTAATTCATATGAAGCATTTCAGCACAGCAAACATTATTTACCGATTAATTCCTTACTTTATAGAAGTAGTTATACATCTACATACCCATAAAGGTTACAGGACTGGCCTGTCAATAATAGTAGATACAAATAGAATGTGACATCATATTCCATGTTACAAGTTGTAAACACTTTCAAAAAGAAACACCAATTATTAAATAAAATTTTGTTTAAAGCTTAAGACATAATATGTGACCTTTGAGTATAGTATAAAATCATTAATGTATTTGATCTTAGCTTTATTCTTTTAAGGATATTTTTTTCAATGGTTTGATCTCTGTTACACTAGTAAACATTGAATTTTGCAAAAAGCAAGCTTTGCAGATATTTTTCAGGCATATCTGAAGTGCTGTGTTGAGATCTAGGCCATTTCTTATATAATGAGTTGCTACATATATTTAAAATGTCAAGAGTTGTTCACAAAATTGTACAGGCTTTTCATAAATTTTAACGTAGTATGCTGTCACAGTTTAAATTCTACACTCGCTGATTTATGAAAAATCACATTAGATTTACTTTATTTATTTTCTTATTTTAAAACATGATCTAGCACTCTTGTTAAGTACATTTTCTATGGAATATTAACCATTATAAAACTTTAATAATCATAATCATATGCAATTACAAAAGTCATTTATGATAAATTATTAAAACTACTCTAGATCTTGATTGTGGTAAGCACATTTATGCTTACACAAATCATTGTTTATAAAGAAATCTATAAATTGGTGTTAAGATTTAAGCAGATTAAGAAAGTCAATGTAAATATTTCACCTATTGTTATGTTATTTCACCTAATATGTATATTGTTAATAATATGTAATTATAATAAAATTATTGAGTAAATTTTCTGTTTCATATGGCAAACATAAATACTTATGAAATAAACATAATGTTTCTAATACTTCCAAGGAATAACACTGCCTCATAATTTGTAGCTTTATACAAATCTATATATTTTAGCATGAGTTGCTGTTATGGCCTTGGATAGTAGATATTATAATCTTATTTTCTCTTTAGAGCCATAGTCTTCATTTATTTTACTGATGTCTTTCAAAGCAACAAATATGACTACACAACCAAAAAACATTAAGGATTATAGAATTGAAGTGACATGTTAAACATTCATTCCTACAATGCTTAGAATATTTGTACATGTATCCAACATTTAATTATTACTTAATTTACATATCATCTCATCATGACATTCATTTTTTCACATAAAAGTTACCAAAACAATTGATCAAAGGCTGATTTCAAAGCTACATTCTGTGTAGGATGTAAGTAAGCACTTCAAATATGTTTTCAAATAAGCAAAATGGTAAATAGAAGAGTAAAAGGGGCCCTAAATTTACATTATCAGTAACAAAGCTAGTGGACATATTGGACTGCGTGAAATACCTTACATGTTAAAAATGATTTCAGGAAGCCAACATACTAATCAGTAAAATGATCTTTAATTGGAAAAAAGTGTAAAGGAATTACTCAGTAAATGTTTGTTTTTCTTAAGCCACAGAATTTTTCTTTTTCTAAACAGGAGTTAGTTTTTTGATTAAGAAAAAGATCAAACTGCCATCTAATGAAAGTATTTCACAAAGTATTTATCCCTTTGATCTCTTGCTATTGGACCATTGCCCCTTCTCTGGGCAAGGTCATTTTAAGATATAAATCTATTACTTCCTTCTGCAATCTTCTAATGATATTTGTTTCACTTGGACAAGTGGGCTCTACAAAGACCAATACAAACTGCAGCTTCACTGTCTCAGTTACAGTCTTAAAGTTAACAACTTTTCTGCTTCCTCACAAAGCTTCTGGTCCTGCTGCTTCCTTTATACAGTAGAAAATGTATGTGCAAAAATTTCCAGTGGGACTCAGTGTTGATGAGCTCTATTTTCACATCAACATCCAAAGCAGGAGTTAGTCAAATGAATACCTTCTTCAATCCTGATCAAGATATTGGCTTTGGCCAGATCTATATCATACCACCTCTTCACAGTGTGTTTGATTTAATCCTTATTGGCCTTGACATCCACAACTGGCACAAGTTTGCTCTTCATTGTAGACTCAATGATCAGCTAGACATTGAGGGTGGGATAGTGGTCAAGTTTGATTCTCCTAGGGGGCACTATCCTGAGGCTAGGTGGGCTTCCTTTGGACCTGCAGCATCTTGGGTTTCCAAAGGTGGGTAACAGACAGATTTTCCTTTTCTTGTGGCTGTGGATGATTTTGCTAAAGCTTTCTTAGGCCACCACAATGTTGGCTTTATCTTGGGCTTTAGGAGGAGGTACAGATTCCCTCTTCACTTT
This sequence comes from Octomys mimax, assembly GCA_002564305.1. Taxonomy (NCBI): domain Eukaryota; kingdom Metazoa; phylum Chordata; class Mammalia; order Rodentia; family Octodontidae; genus Octomys; species Octomys mimax. The sequence continues at coordinate 4,809 of NDGM011117952.1, forward strand.
TGACAAAATCTTGAAGAGTACTAAGCAAACTTTTTTTACAATTGCTCATCTTGCTGGTCTTCAGATAAAGTAAATTCCACAGAGCTCATGATTGCTACAATTGTTTGTTCCACTTAGTGAACAACTTTTCCTCCAGATATTCATATACATGACCAATTCATTTCTTTTAGAACACCTTTCTAAAGGGATCCACTTCTGCAAACGAGTCCCTCTGTTATGATTCTGTATTTTATCATTTTCACAGACCTTGCTAGGACATGTGATGATGTTTACAATACTGTTACTTTTACATTGTAGTCATTTGTACTTCCTAACTACAAAACTTAATAATATTCCATGCCCAAGGGACACACTCTGGCTGTTGTGTCATGGCTACTATCCAGCACCAAGAAGACTGTCTGGATCATAGTCATCATTTAGTAATAACTTTTAAGTGATTAAAAGAATGGAGAACAAATACAATAAAACCTGAGGAAATTGTTCCTTTGTTTCCTGAGTAGTCAGAGAGCATAAATGAAATTTCCTAGATGGGTTATTTTCAGTTCTCCAAATCAGAATTCAGCATTAGGACCTAAATAGTCTGAGAAGTTGCAAGGAAAAACAATTGTAGCTGTAATGAGTAGCATACTCACATTACTTAAACTGAAAAACATTTTTTAAACTGCCTTAGTTCTTTATTTTTTATTTTTAATTTTATTAATTTTATTTATTTTTATTTTTAAAGAAAATACAAATTAGAATTAAAATGGAAAAATTACAAGTGATACAGAATTTATTTCACTTAACAAAGTAACATGAATTTCATAGTATTTGTTGTAATACATAGTTTTGTCTTCCAACCAGTTATTCAAATTGCCAGATATATGCATCTAAAATTAGAAGAAGAAAGAAAAAAAAAGAAAGAACTGGTCTATGGAAAGAAGCAGATATTACTTATGCCTTAGTTCCTTAGAAACTGTGTTAAGATTTTCAGACAGCAATGTTCCTTCCACTTATTGAAAAAACAACAATACAACTGTACCTTAAGAATTGTGTTCCAAAGGAACGTTTGCAATATTCATAACTTTAAAGCAAGCTTCCAGGATTTTTTTTTCTTTCAACTAGAATTTGAAAGCCATCAGACCATATTAAATCCAGATGCCTTTCCTGACAATTTCCAGCAGTGAAGTTTTAATATGTAACCTTTCAAGTAGAGAACTATAGGCTTTGAAATGAAGTCACTTCATGCATGTACATAATGTATAGTGTTATTTAAGCTGCTTTCATACGTAAAGTATATAATAAATCTGTATGTGAACAACTGACTAAATATAAGATCTTTCCATCCTAGAAAATAAGGTGAAGAAATACAAGGTGATAGGCTCAACTTTTACTTGCACAGTTAGAAAAATGATGTGCAATAACCCAGATTAATAACTCAAGCCATGGTGTTAATTACTGTTTTTTTAAGGGCCTCAGATGACAGTCTTTGAGAAGCATAATTTTACCTAATCCTTACAATAATCCTGTGAAGATATTATTCCTTCCAATTTAGAAGCAGGCCACGTAGTCCGACCTTTGAGATCTTGTTCCTTATCATTTTGTTATCAGCGAGCCTGCACTGTGAAAGGAAAGTCAGTTCTAGTCAAGCAATTATTCCATATAGACTTTGAAAGGTTGGATCTGTAGATTTTCCATAAAGCACCTTTGACTCTAAAATAGATTAAATTTAAAAAATAAAATAGTTTAGGTTATGTATATTAATTAGTAACAAAGATATTTAATTAATTCAACAAAACAAACATCATTAAGGACTAGACTCACAACACTGTATTCACATGCATAGTCATAAATACACATATGCTATGTACCCATGCATTAGCACCCACACACAAAAATAAAGAATGTGCTGAGAAATACATTAAAAATGATCATCAGATTTACAAGCACTTATAAAGAATTCATTCAGGCAGTGCTCTATCACTTCATTTTTACAGTAGTGAAAAGGATTCTTAAGGGAGGCAATAACTGAAAATACCTAATAATTATATGACTCTAGGGTGCTACGTTTTAGGAAAAAAGAAAGCCAGAAAATGTCCAGTCAACTTTAAAATAGTTTTATGATCACTTTCTGTATTAAATGCTTATAAGAGAAACACAGGCATCCTCTGTGACCTAAGCCTACTAACTGAATGATTTTAAAATTAATCAATAAAATTTAATTTTGTATTTCTTTCTAGGGTTTTCTCTTAGCAGGAAGTACTTTCCCAGCCCTGAACTATAGTAGAACGGCGGCTTCATCAAGATGCTAGGAGGGTCTTCTAAGACAGGTAGGTTGAAATGATGCCAAAAATACCAGGACATAAACTAAAGCTACTGGGGTTTTCAGCTGCAGGTGCCAACACATCAAGCTGTTTCTCTGTGGCCGACAAAGAGTCGTAGAGAGGATGCCAGCCAGATGTTCCCACCCTGCCAAGTAGTCAGCATTGTCACCTCAATACAAATGTGTGAAGCCAGCTCTCTGCCCCAGACCTGGTAGTGAAATACAACCAGGGATGAAGAGTAAAAGAGCATTAAATCTGAGAGCTATCCATTTTATTATCTTCTTTTTGAAGATTATTTTAATGATCAGTTACCTGTGTTTCAGACCATATGAACCAAATCTGATTTTTAAAAAAATATTTATGGGCTTAGAAAAAATTCAAGAGTAGTTTAAGGCAATAGGAAAGATGACCCAGTTTCCTTTTATTAGTAAACTTTGTGATTTTACTGTACACGTGTTATATATTACTTTTAAATATTACTTATAAATCCTCATTTTGAATAGTTTACCTCATAAATTCTATCGCAAACAAACTCTCTTCTAAAATATCAACGTTGATTACTGATATTATGCCAAATGTTAATTTTAGCATCATTATACAGTAATGCCTCAAAGATATTAAAAAGTAGGTTGGGCATGGTGGCACAGGCTTCTAATCCCACCACCTGAGCTATTATATAGTGAACCTAAGATCCAAGACCAGCCTGAATTACAGAGTGATTCCCTGGCTCAATAAAACGAATAATAATGGTAATAATAAAATTGAAATGCAATGAAATTAGGCATACAGATAATTTTCCAATTAGTTACTTTTTGTGTATGTCTATAATGGACATATGAGAAAGATGAACTTTAATATGTCATTTTACTTATCCTCTAATTTCCAATGTGCAACTCACCAGGAGCAGTATTCATTCTTGTTATATAAATAATATATATTAATATTATATTGTTTACAAAAGCCTCATAATTAATAGACTGAGAATCAAAAGATAAAGATAAATATATGAATCTCATAAGGACATATATTTCTGCATATATGGTCACAACATTAGACAAATACAAATAATACAACAAAATGCAGCAGAGGAAAACTCAGAGTCCATTGAGGCCAGAATGGGCAAGTAATAGTACTATTTTGGCTGCTCAGGGATTATATTAGTGAGCTTTCTCAGTGGAGGGAAAAAAAACTAACATTCTCCGATTGAAATGAGAAGGCTTATTTGGCTCATGGCTTCAAAGAATTCAGTCTTTTGTTGTCTGGCACCAAGTCGGGAAAAGGGGGTGATGGAGTGAAGCTGCTTAATTCATGGTAGCTGGGAAGTGGAGCTGGGAAACAGAGCAGCAGGGCGAGGTGCATCCCTAGGGGCGCACTGGGCCCCCCTGCTTCACCAGGCTGCATCCTAACTGAACACTGAGGTCTTAACCTCCATGGATTAGTGTTGGAGAGCAGATCAGCCACATGATCCCATACCCACTGCAGGATTCTCTCTAGCCAGTAAAGCCAACAGCTGTGCTTCACTCTCACAGGGGTACTTCAAATTTTAAAGACTTTTGAGTAGTGACTGCAAGGAAAATAATATGTTGATAGCCTTCAAATTAGGAGAATATTATTTCTGCCTAGAAGATTAACTTTTTTTTTTTTTTTTGCAGAACCGGGGATTGAACTCAGGCCCTTGCACTTGCCAGACAAGTGCTTATTCTACTGAGCTATTTCCCCGGCCCCCTAGAAGATTAACTTTTGCACAGGCATAATATCCTAAAGAAAAATGTATACTCACACAATATCACATAATGGCAGTATGGCCTGTGCATGGAAGTCATGGTAGTGAAAGACAGCAGTCGAATCTAGTAATAGGAAAGGACCAGTATTAAAATGACATCAAATGCAGATTTCCAAATCAATACAACAAGCAGTAGATTTCTTTTATAGATCATTCTGTGTTTTGGTTTTCTGTAAAGTATTTCTGTTCTTTCACAAATCTGAGCTTTCTAAAATATATATGTATTAATAATAAAGCATTGGCTTTGTATGAAGAAAAAAAGACCCTGTATTTGGTACAGGGTCTCAATACACAGCTCAGCCTCATAATGATCCTCCTGTTTTCAGCCTCCCCACCCTGGGATTACAGGTGTGTGGCACTGGCTTTGTATTTTCTTATGCTTAGGTTTAAAATGGTCCACAGCTTTCCTAGTATGTAATACATTTCAATACTTTGGGGTTTTCTTTTTTAGCACACACATTAAAACATACAAATTGTACATATTTATTGGGTTCCAGGTGAAATGTCAACGCATGTGTATACTAGGAGATGCCCAAATATTTTTGGCCCCTCGATTTTCTATCATTCCCTTACAGTGAAAGCACAGTTGCTTTTTCTAGTGCCACTGATGCACAATAGCACACCAGAACTTATTATCTGCCTGTAGCTCAGTACCCAGTACTGCTCCTTCACACAGAAAGGATGGCTCTTCTCAGTTTGGCCAGGGCAGTTTATTAAAGAACTTCCTGCGTTTCTCACTCCCCCACGTTACATTCTAGCCTTAGGGGAGTCTGCCTTTCTTGTCCACATTTCAACTCAGTCTAATTATCATTTCTTCTTTTAAGCTCTTCCCTGGTGCCTTTAGGCAGTCAGTTCTACTCCTCCATCTGCTCCTATGAAAGGAAATAATTGGCTGTCATTCACGGATCTTACTGATAGTATACCAGGATTGTGACAGGGCCTGGATTAAATAACCTCAAAGATCATTTATAACATTTTATTACTTTTCTACAAGCTATTACATTTGCATAAACATGACCCATATCAACAAACACAATTACAACTGAAGCTTCTGGACTTCAGTTATTTGATAAATAAAACTATTTTATTTAACCTACTAACTACACTTTTATTTTACTTTTATTTTGTGTTAGAATTGTTTGTGTCTTTTAGAATATTGGTATTTATATTAGAAGAATAGCTAGCTATACCAGTAGAAATATATTTGTATTAAGTATATATACATATATTTATTATTATTATTATTATTATTATGCTATAATATGGTAAACTAATTGGTTAGAGCTGCTATCAAGCTTCACAAGCTACATGACTAAACTAATGAAAATATCTTGGCAAACAGCTGTAAGGCCTAACAATCCAAGATAAAAGTATTAGCAGAGGGGGCTTGGCCCTAGCTCAGTCCTTTAAGTGGCTGCTTCCACAAATCTGTCAGCCT
>NDGM011117967.1:0-16604 GCA_002564305.1 Octomys mimax
GGAGCCGAGCTTCCCCATTGCATGGAGGGAGGCTGATCTTTCAGGCTACTCATAGAGTTCCTGAAGTCCCTCGCCTGGTGGTCTTCCTCAGTGGCACAGTTCAGCCGTCTAAACCCAGGAGCTTACCAGTTGAGGTCTGGTCTTGTCATATCTAGATTAAGAAAAGAGATTATCCCCCTCCCTGCATCACCCACTCCCAGTGTCACATGTGTCCACATCCACCAAACTGGGGTCTCCTCTCCTCCCTCCAACATAAGCCAAATTGCTGAGTCTTCTCTTTAGAACAAGTTCTATCTAGGGTGATCTGGGGGCCTCCATTTCTCTCCACCAGGGGCCAGGCAGTTAGTGAGCTCACTCAAGTCGTGTCCACGTCTTCCATGTGCATCCAACCCAGACTGATTGGCTATAGCAGTGACCGTGCTTCCTTCCTCTTCCAGCTACGCCCCCAAGCCTAGAGTTCCATTACCCTGAAACAGAGCGTGCAGCTTTGGGCACTAACAGGAAATCTGTCAGAACAACTTTCAAGATGACCTCACCAAGCAGGCCCCATGAGCCAGGAGGTGGAGGGGTAGCTTCTCCCATCCCTGTGCCTCTACTCTTAAGGGTGCAAGACCCTCCCCATAGCATAGGAGTCCTTAGGAGGCCCTCCTCATCAGCATTCCCCAAGCACTGGGCTCCCAGAAGCCCCCAAAGGTGTGTGATCCAGATGCCAAGATTCAATGGCCTTCTCTTTCTCCTCCAAGTCCTGTGAACTCAGTGTCCTTGTCACAAGTCCCTAGAGGGAACCCTAAGGCAAGGAGCCATTTTTGTAGTTTATTCTCCTTGATCATGTTCTGGGTGGTCACCCTCCTTCAGATAACTTCTCTAGATCTTTATCTGACCCTTTATACATGGTCCCAACTATTACAAATACCATCAAAGAGGTTCTCAGCAAACGTAGCCCACTCCTATCATTTTCAAGCCCCCACCCCCACCACCAAGTCTCAGGTAGCCTGGTGGCTTTTTGTCTTGCAGTGTGTACTTGAGTAGGTCCACAGGCATAAGCGGTTTGCCCAGTGAGCTCTGTGTGGTAAGCACACCAGAATGCTCCACTGATCACGCTGCCTCTTCACCTCAGCTGCACTGAAACTTTTTATGATTAACGAGCAGCCACAGTGTGTACCCGTCGCCAGCAGGCTCTGGTGAGCACAGACTCCTCCTGCTGTCCTAGAACATGGCCCCATCACCCTGAGCAGGCCAGCTAAGCCAAGCGCCCGCCAGGGCAGGCAGCACTTATATTCATTTGCTCTGCTGCTCCCAGGAATTCACTGAGCCTAATTTTCCATGTCAGACTGCATAGAGTGCCCATAGTTGAAGAGTTAAGAACTCCTTTATTTCTCCTACGAACACTGGCAGCTAGCTTGCCGTAGATGGGCCCCCACAGCAGGTTTGGCCACCCACTTTTCCTTTCCTGGGTTCCCTCTATCCCTCCTCTAATTTCTTCCAGGGAGCAGTCTCCACCCTGTTTGGGATCTTTTAGTTTGTGCTTACAGAGCAGGCTGTGTCCTTCTGCTTGTGGTCTTGGAAAGGATGGTCAACTTTGCATTGGGGTCTCTATCACCCTGAGTCCAGTTCAAGACTGACTCAGGGTGACAGATGCAGCCGCCCCCTCTTGATCACCTCATTCTGCAACACGAGGCCCTGTATTAACCTCTACTGCCTGTCACATGGCCCTACTCAAGCACAAAGAGACTCCACCAAGAGATAGTTATAGCATGGGCCTTAGGGAGGGGAGTGATTCTTTTCTGATGCTAGAGCAAAATATCTGCCATACACAATGTAGGAGAAGAGAGGCTTCTTTTGTCTCAGGGTTTCAGAGATTTCAGTCCATGACTAGATGGCTCTAAGGCAGAAGCACCATTTGGGAAGGTTAGGGAGGAAGAAAACTTCCCATTTCAGGTCAGTCAGCAAACAGAGCAGGGAAGGAGCCAGAAAGAAGGGAAGGGACTTGGAACAGGACAAAGGCGAGCCTCCCACAACCTACTTCCTTTGATTAGGCTCCATTTCCCAGCTGCCAATTCTGCTACGAACTCATTGATGGGTTGATCCATTGATAAGGCCAGTGGCTTCATGCTCCACCAGCCCTCTAAGTCCTACCTCCAAACATTGCATTACTGGGCATCAAATCAACACACAAATCTTTGAGAGGTGTTTTACACCAAACCATAACAGCAAGCCCCGTTCTTTGTCCTATAGAGCTCCATGGTATAACTACACAACGACCACTGCATTCCGTGCTCTCAACTTTGCTTGGTCTCATTTTCCCTTAGCCTTTCATGCTATAAGGAGGAGCCAGAGGCTGGGGAGATAGCTCAGTAGAATAAATGTTTGCCTGGCAAGCACAGGGTCCTGAGTTCAATCCCTGTTACCACAAAAATAAAAAGGGAAAGGAGACAAATGATTGCCTTCAACGTTCCCATGACTCTAGTCTTCCTTTATCCCTTTACAGGTATCACACCTTGCCAAGGGTTTTGAGAGGCCTATGTTCTCAGAGCTGTCTTGTCCTATGGATGACAATATGGCCCCAAGATCACCAACTTCCATAGGTATAACAACTCACTCATTCACAGCTTCTTTGTTCTCACTTTTTGTTTTGTTCCATAGACATTGCAGCCACCCTTGTCACTACTGTCTCATAATCCGCTGTCTCCCTTGAGGCCCGGGAGATATTCTGTGCGCTGGAGGGTCCCATCATGCCCTTCGGCACCCCTAGCTGGGCCTTCATTCTGCATTGGCACTCCTTGCCACAGAAAACATCAGTGCCATCATCTGTACAAGCTGGGACCACAGGTAGAGCAGCCAGCAAGTTCCTACAGTCCCCACCCTCTGAGCTGTGAGTGTGGGACTATGCTTGATAGTGGAGAAAAGAACTTAGAATAAAAATACCCAAGGAGCCCTGGGTGCAGCAGCTATTATATCATTCCCGCAACAGACCACAGAGAGGTGCAGGATCCCTACTGAGATCCAACACAGTTAGCAAACAGGTAGTGGGGCTGCGAATTCCGGCAAGATATCTGAACCAGGGATATATTGCTTGCTGGCTATGTGGCTGGTGTTTAGTGCAGCCCACAAGGAGCAGGCTCACTTGATAGGCCTGTGTAAGAGCTTCACTTTCTTGAGCACATTCTCAGGGCATGAGGTTCTCGGCCTCTCTGAGCAGATGACCACAGCCTATTAACCTTATAGGGGTCCTCCCTTGTCAGGGGCTGGATTCTCAGACAATATGACAGCAGGAGCTGCTTTCTTAACCACTGTCTCCCCTGGCCTCAGCATCATGGAATTTTCTGGTTCTTCCTCATCCTCCTTTCCAAGAAGAAGAAGAAGAGAAAGAAGAACAACAAGAAGGAGGAAGGGAAGGAGAGGGACAAGAAAGAGGAGGAGGAGGGGCACAGAGGCGCTGGTGGCACTCAACTGGAGCACAGGCCCATGTGTCTGCAGCTGACCACAGACCAAGCAGGCCTTTCCCCTGGTTGCAGTATAGGGAACCAGTGCGCCAGCTGATTTTTCTGCCAAGCTGTTCTTGCTTATGTTTCACAGTGCTTTTCAAAACTCCTTGAGCACTCGTGTAGCCTTAATTGTTATAAAAAGGCCAGAGATTTCAGGAGCTTGAATCAGGGGGAGAGAACGCGTTATAGGAAACCCTCAATTGAGGCAGACTTCCTAGGTTCAGGTCCTGCTTGCTCAGCTTCCTACCTGTGTGACAGCTGTGGACATGTTGATCAAAAAAGATCACTGTCTGTTTCCTAGAAAGTAAGCTGGAGCCAGTGTGGTGGTGCACATCTGCAATCCCACCACTCGGGAGGCTGAGAGAGGAGGTCTGCTGCTAGTTTGAGGCCAGCCTGAACCACACATTGAGACCCTGTCTCAAATAAAAAAACAAGCTGGACCGGATGGCTAACCAGTTAAAATGTTCTCTCTCTGTTTTGACTTAAGGAAATGAGATAGCTGTCCTTCCCCCATCCTTCCTTATTTAAAAGACCCCTCCAGCTGCAACATCAACCTGGGCCAGATGCAAAAGGACATACAAAGGAGAAAGGAAGGGTACTCTCTGTCCCCAAAGCACTGTAGGGCTGAAATGCTCGAGGTAGTGACTAATTCTGGACCATAAGCCATCAGTGAGGATTAAAGTGCTCCTCCTTGCTGCCCAGTGGCCCAGCACATGGGCCAGGGACGACACACCCAGCTCGATTAGCCTGGATATACTGGGTGAGAGGAAGTGGTGTGTCAGGGTGGGGCAGGTGGGAGACTTATAACCCTGCCGCCCAGGAAAAGGAAAGGGATCCACGCTGCAGAAAGGCAAATGCATTATCAGTCTTGTCTCCCTGGGTTTTGCAAAGAAAGGAAATCCAATGCCCATAGCTGGAAAACTATTTTAAAGCCAAACCTGAACTGCTGGGTACCAGCTAACTTCTACGCTCCTAAGACTATGAGATACTCAGCAGGGCGTTACCAGAACAGGAAGTGACAAAGGCAGCTGATTCCATAGCTGATATGAAACTCACTGTTCACATTGAGTAACTGCATGTAAAAAAAAAAAAAAACACCCAGACTCGCTGGGGGGAAGGAAGAATGAGCAGGTGCATGCAACTTCACCTAAAACCACTGGCTAGCACCACACTTGGACTTTCATAGCCATCTGAAATCCCTCTCTTTCTTATAACTCTGTCCCTGACTATTAATGCAGCACATATTACTCATCCAATTTTATGGAAAGGAGGGATAATTTGTATACAGGTCATATGAAGAGTCTATATTTTGTCCATGAATTGTTGCAAACCCTAAAAGACACACAAGGACCCTTAAAATGTGAAATGTGCAATGTTTTCCTTAAAATATGACTCAAAATAAAACAAAGAATTAATGTCTGATTGTTCTGCTAGTAAAAACAGGAAATGAGCTTTGGGTTCTATAGTCACCACACTTTAAAACTTGGAGATTTGCAGTAGTCAATGCAGTTAAGACTTACGTGCATTTTTCTTTGAAATATAACCATTTTTATCATTAATCTAGAGTTGCTATCCATTGAAGTTGCTCCCAAGGCGTTGCCTGAGTGGGTCCAGATGCATATACATGAGGCAAGAAAAATGTACAGAAGGCAAGAAAAAAGCAAGGAGGAGATGAATAAATAAATACATAAATAGGTTTTAAAGTCTTAAAAGGTGCCGTGAGTGTGAAGCATTCAGTTACATCCATGAGCACCGCTGAGTTTCTAGAGAGCTTTATTCCATCTTGAAAGATAATTTGGTCAAGAAGTGCAATGCATTGGGATCGCCTTCAGATATCCCAGAACACCTAGGATGGGAAATGTATCAGAAAATAGCCAACAACATTTAAAATCACATGGGTTTTGTTCACCCTGCTTCAGAAATTTTGAGTCTGGGACACAGAGGAAAGGCTGAATGTGCTTTATGGCCTTTATGGGCCAAGAATTTGCCCTGTCTGAATGATACTAACTATGCCACATGATTAAGATGAATTTGATCTTTTCACAGAGCACGTATAGGTATTTTTATTTATTCAAATGTCTTCATATCTGTAGTGTTTGTCTTGTCCCAATTTATTCTTCTGTTCTCCTAAGCCATAGTTGAGCCGCGGTTTTGCATGGAAGCTACATCCCTAGAACTTGAGACTGTGTTCCTTTTTTTGTATAGAAAATAAAACTTTTTTACTCTGTATTCTCAACACTTCATTTCTGATCAATCTAAAGCATTTTCTCTGTACACCGACTAAATCTCTGACACCAGCTGAATGTCCTACAATTCAGTTGAATTCTGGCACTACGAGGCATCAGCAACAAGTATCAAAGGTTACAAGCTCAGTCCTACAAGACTGCCTCTACTTCAGACATCAGTCACATGTCCCAAGGGCCGGCCAAATAGCTCAATGGATTAAAGAGCCTGCAAGCAGGCACATGGGCCAGTTGTGCAGGCCCCACCCCTGGGGCGCCACGAGACAGCAATTGAGACTGGGCATGGTGGTACTTGGAAGGCTGTAGACAGGAGAATCACTCCAAGTAAGTTCTAGTAGTGAGACCCTGAACACCCTCTAGACCCTTCCCTAAAATACAAAAAGAAAAAAAAATCACACATCTCAGGTTATCGCCTGTACTTCTGATTGACCAGCAATGATTAGCATTCCCATGACCCTTTCTTCGGTTCCATAATTTGCAATACTAGGCTAAGGAGCTCAAGGAAACACTTAAGTTCACTGGTTTGTTGCATAATAATGGAGACACGTAGAACATCCAGATGAAAATGAATGTAAATTGTGGTCTGCAAGTGTCCTGAGTGTGAGGGCTTCTGTCTTTGTGGATTTGGTATGTAGTACCCTCCAGATTGGACCTGTATTTGTCCTAGAAGTGTTTTAGGAGCTTTTTGAGGGTCCATTATGTAGGTATGCTTGATTACTAACTTAATTTTCAGATCCTGTCCCTTTCCTAGAGGATGAAGGTTAAGGTGGAAAGTTCCAAGCTTCTAATCATGTCATGGTCTTCCTAGGGACAACCCCCATCCTGAAACTACCCAGAAGTCCACTAGGAGTTGCCTCACTGAAACAAACGGTATTTGTATCACCTAGGAAATTCCAAGAAATCTAGACACTTTGCATCAGAAGTGTGGATCAAAGGTAAAATATTGAAACAAAAATTGCTCCTAATCTATCTGTTTAGAAATCATAAGTGTTAACAGTTCTACACCAGGAACTAAATCTAAACCAAATTTTAGAACAAGGGGTGTGCCACTAGCACTCACATCACTTAAGAAATTTCAAGACTTTAGAATGCCAGGCACTAAGACAGCAACTGGTGTATACATTTCTTATTATTTCACAGCACAGTAAGAGGAATTTGCAGATATGATTAAGTCAAGGATCTTAAGATGGGGACATTATCCTGAATTATGCAGGATAAATTGCAATCAAAATGTCCTCATAAGAATGTAAAAGGAAATGTGACCGCAGCAGTAGGAGATGGGTACACAGAGGCAGAGATCAGAGGGATGTAAGAAGGGCCACATGTCTAAGGCCATACCACCCTGAATGCACCCAATCTCATATGATCTCAGAAGCTAAGCAGGGTGGGGCCTGGTTAATGCTTGGATGGGAGAAGGGCCACATAACAAGACATGCAGGAAGAACCTGAAAGACAAATGGAAAGGGATTCTCTTCCCAGGTTCTCCAGCAGGAACTACCCCTACAAATACCTTTATCTTAGCCCAGTGAGGTCAGTTTTGGACATCTGACCTCCATGACAATCAGAGCATAAATCTGGGTTTTAAGTCACCAAGTTTCTAATAATTTGTTACAGCAGCAAAAATAAACTCACACAAAGCTTATGATATGCAGGGGGAAAAAACTCCCTGCTAAATGTCCAATATGACTTCATGTTCTCTAAAATCTAAGAATTAATTTTAGAAACAATGGAGTTAAGAGCAGAATGTATTTATGGGGGTGAAGTAAATTTCTATCTGAGAAAGAGATAGAGGGGTTCTCAAGTGGGTCGTCGAGGACCCTGTCTTTTCTAGGGATTTCTGTAAAGCAAATCCACAGCATGAGGCAGGTCCATGGTGGGGAAGAGTGGACAATCACAAGGTAGGCATGAGGTGGGACAAAACTATGGTCAACCAATAAGATTATGAGTATCACTGCTCAGGTAAAATTTATTAAATGGAGGTCAAATGGAGAAGCCAGTCACACAGCAAGTGGACATGAATACAGAACAGGAGCTTTTCCTGTAGGGAGTTGGATTAGTGGCTCTTCGTGGCTTCCTCAAGGTGATGATACCAGTTTAGAGTATCAGTCTCTGATGTCTATCCTTAGAAAGTATGTGGGTGCATTTGTTTTACTTTTTTATCTTGAGGTCTGGCCCACTGTGGAGGTACCTGTCTCCCCCACAGTTGTAAGGTACCTCGTGTTCCTTCAAGGGCCGAGCCCTGTCTGACTGCCTATAATATTTTATGTAACTTAGCTGCCTATAACAGTTATAAAACTTTATATGGTTGGGAGGCTGCTAGGTTGGCTCTTGAAGCATTCCCAACAATATCAACCTTTTCTAGTTTTTCAGAACAAGATCATCATGTATTTATTATCTAATTGGTTTGTACCAAATTCAGAAATAGGTGAGTTAGAAGAAAAACGAGAAGAACTAGGACACTAAGACAAATCCTGCCCCAGTGATTTCCTCATACATTCAAATCATCCAGCTTCTTATTAAAATGAATATTCTGACTCTGAAAGCCTGAGGCACAGCCTAAGATTCAGCATTTCTAACCCAGTCCCAAGTGACGCAACACCGCTGGCCCCACAGGCCACACTGTGAGTCGTCAGCCTTTAGAGGTTCACTGTGAGGTAACTTGGTTAATTGGTGCTCAGGAGACTCCTTTTTAAGGAAGCCATTGAGTTCCAGTCTTTTCCTTGTAAAACTCCTTGATGATACCTAGTGGTACTCACAGCTCATAGCATGACATTCATGTCTATTTCTATCAAGAGAATTTTATAGAGTGTATCTATTAACTCAGTAGCTTCTATTCTTCAGCAAATGCATCCCAAGTCTAAATCTGTACCTACTATTCTAATTATATGACGAAATAGATGGCTGAAGCCAATGAAATATGGGTACAAAGAAGAAACCTGGGCTCTTTTGATTAAAGTTAAGCTAGCAGCTTAGGAAAGAGAGAATAGGTATCTATCACTATAAAATATATCAGTTTGTGTAAGGGTAAGTGGCAGAGGAAATTATAAAAAGTCTCTATATCTGAAATACCTTAAAAGAATATCTTAGTTTTCAATCCCATTTTAAGGAAACCAACACTTTCCTATCAGTCCTGCATGGATAAAAATTATACAAGGAAAGTTATAGCAATATGCATTTTTTAAGTTAATGTGGAAAGTCAGGAGGTTGTTTGTTAGCCTCGGTGATGGAAATGGTGTGCTTATTTACATTTCAGACCTTTGGTTTTATGCATGCAACACTTCCACTTTTATCTACTACCCTCATCAAGATTTATCACCCAAAATCTACCAGGTAGTGATTAATCTCTAGTCTTCTGCAGAGGAAGAATCTGAAGTTTAAAACTAAGGAAATGAATTGACGTGGTTCTAACTAGTAAAAGGCTCAATATCATAGCCTGAGACAGATTATGAGTTTTGGGGTGTTTTTTTAGAAAAGGTACCTCTTTAAATAGGACATATGGTTTAACGTGTGTTAACTACAACAGAAACATTAAAGAATACGCATAAAATAAATAGTACTACACTATAAAATGTTGTATGGTCATATTTAAAAAGAGAGAGGAAAATCTGTATGCATTGTTGGGATCAAAGGGGCCGGTGAGATAGCTCAGCAGACTAAGCACCTGCTTTGACAAGCGCAGGGACCAGGGTTCAATCCCCAGTCCCTGAGCCAGCCCTGCTCTCGGAGTGCACTGAGCCAATGAGAGTCCAGGCATGGTAGTGCATTCCTGTAATCCCAGTGCTGGAGAGGCTGAAAACCGGAGGATCACCATGAGGCTGAGCTGTGTAGTGAGACCTTCTACCAAATACACACACACACACACACACACACACACACACACACACAGACAGATGGAATCAAAGAATAAAGGAGAGATTGGCTGTATGTAATAAAATCATATCAGCTTAAAAGGAATTGGGTCAGCAAGTTATAGTCAAACCAGAGTGCCTTCAGGTGACCTTAGAGAACCCATAGTTGTTTCACACTGATGTAGGTGTTGTCTGTCTAAAGATAACGTGGTTCATGATTTGAATAAAAACATACATATTTTTCCTTGATTTGTGCTGAGCGACTGAAACTTTGGTTCCACAGAATTATGAAAACACATGGGCCTATATTCTATATCTTCTAAGTCACCTTCTGAGAAGAAGGATACAGTATTCACCAAGCTCCAGAAAGATGGACGTGACCCAGGGCAAATCTGGGAGCCTGCAGTTTGCCCCTGCCAAGCTGACACATTACAGCGCTCCTGTTTGTCTTGAAGGGTCTTGCATGGAATGGAAAAGTTAAGAGTCATTCCCACAGCACCAGTGTACATCCCCTGAGGGGACACAGCTATTCACCAATCAGCTCTGTTCGGTCTTTATGACTTCATCCTTCCTTCTTCTTTTGAAATGGGTTATAAGGGGCAGTAAATATCAATTTCTCAATAAAAGCAAACAAACTGGGCCTTCTTTTTCAAGCTGGCAAGTCAAACATGCTCCTTTGTCTTTCTTTTCTCTCCCAAATGATAGTAAAGAGGGTAAGGAAGAATAGAGGCCACCAAGAAGAACCAGCATGTCAAGGAGTTTCATGAATCTCTGGGAACCAATCAATGGGCCACGTTATGCAAAAGGATAAATGTTAGCAGAAGAAGCAACTGCTCAGGACTAGGCCCAAGGAAAACTGCCGAGCAGAGAGCCAGAAAGGGCCCTGGACTGAGAAATAGCAGGTATGACAATGACTCAGCAAACACCTAAAGAATAAATGGGTTCATTCTCTTGCTCACCTTCCCTTACCCATTCGTGTGACAGTGACTTCTCTGTTCCAAACTAGAGTCACAGAGGTTGTCTTTGAAGCCACTTAGACATGTGCCTGGAAGGAGGTAAGGTTCTAGAATAGTCCTGTATCTGAATGCTTGGCTACTGAGTACTAAATCCAGCTCAACTGGTTTTTAGCTTCAACATATATGCATATCATACAACAAGAAGCCCAAAATCAGATCCCTCCAGCACTGTCAGTGTGTGGGGTCTGGTATCATTGCACACACCAGATGCTTTCTACCCTTCAACTCTCCCTGGCTCAGCAGACAGCTTACTCCATGACCAAAGTGGGGTGGCAGCGAGTCCCTAAGTGTCACAGAGGAAAGACTGGTCAGAGTTCCCGTTATTTCCATCATCTTCTTCAAGAGCAAGAACCCTTTGCTCAGAAGCCTGTAAAGCAAACCTCACTCACCAGAGCAGGGTCACACGCCCACCCTCTTGGCCAATCACTGGCAAAAGAACTAGGATTGGGGTAGGGGCTGTCTTAAAGCAGCGCTTCTCAAACTTGACCACACCACAAATTCACTACTGGGCTTGTTAAAATGTCTCCTGGATTTCGGACTCCACCTGTAGAGGTTGTGATCTAGTACTTTTGGGGCAGGCCCGGCGGATTCATGACTCTACTGAGTTCTCAGGTCATGGAGAATTGAGTCCAAGGAGATAACCAACAGCAGAAGTACCATCCTCTGTGGCTTTTCCGGAGTGCTGACCTCCTGCCCACGCTTTTCAACTAAAGCATCCGACGGCGCATGTCTGTTCTCATGCTCCAGGCTTAGTCATTTCTCTCTGTCAGGGAAGTCAGGGCTGTAACCACCAGAAGAGCTGAAAGCAGAAATGTTTAAAAGTGGTCCCCTCTGGGCAATGGAGGAGCAAGGAGGAAAACAGTGAGACATTTTATTATTTTATTATTCTTTTTATATGTTTATCTGAAAGGACTAAACTTTCCTTTCCATCTATATCATTGCTTTGCTAAAAATATTGTGTAATGCTTGTTTCCGTACTACTAGAAAATCTTCTCTCCTTTCTTCCTGTCTTCAAACACACATTTTTACATATCAAGATCAAGGTTGCGTATGAAGCTTAATAGTTGTGGAAGTAGCCATGTTTTCAAGATATCCATAATTGAGTTAAAATCACCAGAATGAGACTGACAAAATGGTGACCTGTGGCTGAGGGTCCCAAAGGCTTGAATCTATGTCCGAGCTATGAAGGGTATGAGAAAGGACCATAAGTATGGAAAAACAAGAAACCAGGTAGGCACATTAAGCTCATAGAGCACTGGATTTATGGAAGGGCACAGAACCCTGAGGTACACACAGGTAGATTTAACCAGGCCTGAATCCAGGGGGAGCTGAAGAAATGTTGGATTCTCTTTGGTGGCAGGACTAAGGCTGGCAGGTTTTACTCTCAGCATAAGAAAGCTGGAGAGGCAGCTTATAATTTTTTAAAAAATAAATATTATTCTAGGACCGGCCAAATAGCTCAGCAGATTGAAGCACCTGCAAGCAGGTGGAGGGACCAGGGTTCAATCCTGGGACCTGACCTGCCAGCCCTGCCCCCAGGGTGTGCTGAAACCGCCATTAAGACTGGGCGTAGTGGCACACGCCTGTAATCCCACCACTTGGGAGTCTGTAAACAGGTGGATCACTACAAGTCAGATCTAGTAGTGAGATCCTGAAGCCCTTGTAGACCCTTCCCTAAAAATACAAAAAAAAAAAACCCTAAGTCTTAAACATGTTTTAACCTCTCAGTTAAAACCTATGGCTTGTACCAAAATTTATCTTCAGAAGACACTCCTCCCCACTAGAAAAGTATTTTGAGAAGGAATTGAGAAAGTTCACCTCCATTTCTCCCCAACCCACCACCACTAGCATCAAGGCCTAAAAGAAACAAGCTTAATTCTCATCAAATGAAGGGAGAAGCCACTGGACCTCTTAGGAAAATCTCTCAGAGAGCAGAAATGGAAAGGAAAGAGAAATGGGTGCCTTGGAGAGAGGGAGGCTGCACTCTGTGTGAATAATTTTGTTGTGAAGAAATCCAAAAAGCCCAAGTTTCCAGTGTGACATGAGGTGACCTAGACAACCCAGGAGAGAGCAGATGGCCAAGAAGACAGAGCAGCTCTTAGAACTGTCTAAGGCTGGAGAGCTCCAGGGAGGTGGAGCAGAGATCATTGTGTTCACCTTGGTAAGTCCTGGTTTTTACAGAGTCAAAGGTATTTTTACCTACATCCCAAGTGGAAAGTCAGCCCTAAGCTGCCTCCTACTTTCATGACCAAGAAATAGGTGGAAAAGGGATGAGAAGGAGATTGAAAAAAAAAATAATTGATGTGCTATCTACATATATGAACTCCCCACAAGGAATGTAATCATTACATACTGCAAACATGTACTAACAAAAAAATTAACACCAGAAAAAATAACTACCAAAAGACACCATATCCGTATAAGGAAGCAACTATTTCAGCCCTGAGAAACTACCAGATGTCTGAAGACTGTGACCTGAGAATAGGCTGTCACTCGCCTGCTGCTGACACATCTTCCCAGAAGTGTGCCTGGGGAAGGGGTGTCATCCATGTCCACAGCCACTTGGGCTGGAAGGCCTGTGGACCAAAAGCTGACTGCTTTCTTCAGATAAAATAACTCTTGAGTTTTCTTAACCTGGTGCTCATCTGTGAAAGCACCAGAGAAGTCAAACTGGACCATTGAAGAGGGCTTTCTTAGTGAACAAATAAAAAGCTATGGTTACTTTTAGCCTGATTCATCCCATAATCATCATTTCACTCAGCATGTGAAGGACAGAGACCTTGATACTTGTGTTACATCAGGTTCTTGCCATCATGCCCCTTTAATACTGAGGAAATAGTCTGAAGTTCTGCCATTAGTACAAAATCATTGTTGTTCTCCCTTTTGTTTGAGAACCTAATGGATTCTGTTCATCAATCTCTTTTACAATCATTGTGAATGCAAGTTTGTATCTTATATTTCAGAAATAGCATTTCCATTTCTCTTCCCAATTGTGACATGAGGCTGCATTATTTTTCCGTGCTTTATGCTGCCAATTCTTTTCATTTCTAAATCGTCTATTTGACCCATTTGCTAGCCCCACATTAAATTAACTTCATGCTATCTGCTCCGGGTAATTGGCTGCTTTCTTTATGGATTAAATGGATGAGTGTGTCATAAGATTCTTCAATAAAGCATCTTCCAGAAAGGATAACATTATTACCTTAAGAAAAGTCATTCTGTGACTTATTAGAAAAAAAATTGGAGAAAAATTTATGGGCCATTTAATCTCATGATCCTAAATTCAATTGGATTCTATTCTCTATCTCCACTCCAAGAAAGATCATCAAGAAGTACAGATGTCCACTGTAGAGGGACAGTGACCATCTGATTGGTTCAGGGCAAAATTTAGACCTGAAAAAAACAGGCTAACTCATTTGTCAAATTATGGAATATTCAAATCTTTGTTTAATCTGATCCAATTTATAACCTGGTAGAAACATTTGCTGTTTTTCCATGTTTGTAAGAACTGAGATTATTTATGAGGAAAATATTTTTATTTCTTAGCTCCCTCTGCTGGACTTTCATAAAACCATTTGTCCTCTACTTACCAGGGCCTAGACTTTGTCTGCAGACAGGACCATCTTCCTATCATATATGAACTTGATTGGCAGTAAAGTTCATATCACTTAGGTAGAACAAACCTCACATTCTCAAGAAACCCAGTGATCTGAAAAATAAAAATGAAAGAGAGGTATAGCAGTTGATACATTGTGTCAACTTGACCGGATGATTCCCGAGGTGTACTTCTGGCTGGAAGTGGGGGTCTGCCCTGGGGCACAGTTGGTTCTGCCCCCAGACTCAGCACAAAGAGACCATACAAAGAGGCCAAGAAAGTAGTCCATCTTCCACTTCCTCAGAGGAACTGCAGTCTTCGCATTTGGCTTGGACATCGCCTGGCTTGCAGCGCAGACTCTTCGGCCTCTGTCCATCGCAGACTCTTCAGTCTTCCATCACAGACCCATCAGCTGATGAATAGAGACTTGCAGGGAGCACAGCAATGAGCTTCAGACCTTGGGACTGAATTCCTCAGTCTGGGGTGTGCAGACACCCGCTGCACACTCCCCCATCTGACTCTGCGGCTGACTGTGGTGAGCCAATCTTGTAATTCCTTATACATTGTATATCTTGTGTTGATATCTGTTCCTTATATTATATCTGTTCCTCTAAGTAAAACTGTGACCAATGCAAGGGGCTTCCCTAATGGAATATCCATACTGAAATGAAGATTTTCATTGCACCGAGAAGTATGGCGGGTGTGAGATCCAACTATGTTTAATCTGAAAGAACCCTGGGCAGTTCTGCTGTTCCTTCTGGTAGATCCTGAAGTTGTATTTTATGTTTAATGAAAATTCAGGTCACCACAGTTTAACTGCTATCTTTCTTGCAGGTTTAATAAGGGAAGAAATGGAGATTAGCTTATTCACTGCCCTGAATCAGTATGTTTTGTTATTATATGTCATCTACAGTCTTGCTTCCTAGGACTAGAAATCCAATTTTATTAAGTCTATTATCTTTTCTTTAGAATTTCTATCTTGCTGAATGATTTACTATTAGGTTCCAATAATAGGAATTCAGAAAGACATTCAGCACTGCTTCTGAGTTTCCAAGGCCTTGCAGCTTTCTCATCTTTGTTTTTCCCTTACTTCTCCTTAAGACTTTTGCTAGTGTCATTGAACCTTTTCTGGTTTTGGTGAACAGCCAACCATGCAGATACCCAGTGGCAGAAGAGTCACAATTCGCAACCTGCTCATGGCTGTGCATTGCACCTGGTGCAAGAAAGACAGGATATGCTGTGAACTGTCTTGCATAGCATGCACTGCTATAATCATCAGTCCTACAGCTCGGACATCATCCTGTTAAGAGGTCTTGTTGCCTCAGCTCAGTGTCTAAGAAGCTGCTTTTCTCCAGCCAGGGCATAATTTACGCTCAAATTCCATAGTTAGAGTTCCACCAAGAAAAATAATTTCAAGGCTTTAGGCTGTTTTCATGTACTATTATTAGGTCCTAGATTCTGTATGAAACTGAGTCAAATGGATGTACTGCCTAAAAATAAAAGTCAGTAATAAATATTCTAAAATTCATGCTTCTCACATCCTACATATGTCATACTTTAGCTTCAAGATAATATAAGATTCATTTCAATTAAATGATACAGAGACCAAATAGCCTGATTTTATCTTGCCTACACTATGACTCCAGCCTAAACATTTCTGGTGGTTCCCCAGGGCTGGTAACAGGGAAATCTAACTCCCATGGTGTGTGCTGGCTTCTACAAGCATTACAACCTGCTGAGCACCATGATCGCTCTTCCAACTTCCATTTACCTAACAGTTTCCTGATTTGTCATTAACATTTTGCCAACCAGATCCTGCATATGTTTCAGTGGAGTTCAGCCTGAGTGATCCTTGCTGCCGGCTGAGGCTACTCTTCTGCAGACAGTGAACCATGGGACACCAGAGCTGTACAACGCTCCAAAGAGGAACAGAAGAGAGTGGCTCCTTCCACGTTGTGTTATATACTGGATGAGCACCCCTAAAGCAGGACTGCTGGGGCCTACAGGATTTCTAGGCTTTTCCTTCAATCCTATCCCCTCTGTCATGCAAGGAGAGATTTCTGAAACAGCCACTATGTCCTTTGGGTCCCCAACTCCTGGGAAATATTATCTTACTCTTTCAGACTCCTCACAGATAGCTCCTTTTACCCTCAGGTTTCACCAGAAGTGCTCCAGTAGGATGTGCAACTTGATTCCCACAGAGTCACAGAGCACTAATCTGGAGACTTCTTTTCCCTCCTCTGTCAGATCTGTTCACCGATTAAACAAGTGTCTGAACTGTTCACAGTAGGCTGAACTTCCAGTTGCAATTACCACACTGAAAATATGTTTTTCAACAGCAAAGGTGCCTTTTTCCCGAAAGACCTTAGAAAATGCAAATCAGCTTCAGATGTTTACAATCCTCTTGCAATTGCTGC
>NDGM011117987.1:0-10415 GCA_002564305.1 Octomys mimax
CTGTGGGGAAAAAGGAACCCTTTTCCACTGCTGGTGGGAATGTAGACTGGTTCAACCATTATGAAAATCAATGTGGAGACTCCTCAAAAAACTAGGACTAGAAATCCCATTTAATGCAGCTATCCGTCTTCTGAGAATTTTCCCAAAAGAACTGAAAACATCATATCAAAGTGATATATGTGTGCCCATGTTTATAGCAGCACAATTTGTGGTAGCCAAATCTTGGGAACAACCAAAATGCACATCACCTGAAGAATGGATGAAAAAGATGTGGTAGTTTTATACAATGCAGTATTAGTTATAAAAATAAAACCAAACTCGAAGTCTGCGTACATAAGTGGATGCAACTTCAGGCTATACTCATAAGTGAAATAAACCAGACGCACATGTGTAAATATTGTATTGTCTCCCTAATGTAAAAACTCAAAAGAAAGAATAAAAAAATGAAAGATATTTATTTATTTTTTAAGTGGAGAGAGATTTGTCTTGGGTTACGCATATAAATACAGTTAGTGCATACAAGTAAAATTTTTCCTTTTGAAAATACTTTTAGTGTCATATTAAAAAGAAGACAAAAACGAAGATAGGCCACAGGTTGGATCCATCTGTGAGGTGTGTGAAAAATGACTCAGGGATGTAAGTATTGTTTGCCAATTTATAGACAAGGAAACTAAAGCTAACTATCACACAACCACTAAATGCAAGAGAACTTTAAAATGCAAGCACTGTCTGATCCATCTCCTTTCTATTGTGTTACATTAATTTAATGTTTTTAAATTTAAGGTAATGTAAAAATTTTAAGTTTCTATTAGTACATGTTTGCAGTGCATAGTAATTACACTCACCTTGTGGGGTTGGTTCATGAGCAGGACACATCCTAGCTCCTGGTTTATCTCCTTCCCAGCCTCGCCTTCACCTCCCCCATCTCTCAATCCTCTTCCCTTTTGCAAAAGATCTGTCTCCATATCTATTATCTATCTTTTTTTTTCAATTTACATTTTGAGTTTCTCATATAAGAGAAACAATAAGATATTTCAGCTCCTGTGTCTGATTTATTGCACTTAATCTTATGGTCTCAAAATATATCTGTTTTCCTAGAAATGACTCAACTATTTTTAAGACAGAGTTGTACTCTATTGTTTATACATGCCATAATTTTATATATGAAAATGGTAAATGTGATGAAGAGACAAATTTTAGTTTTATATGTTTAACCTCTCACCATTGTCAAGTCATTTTATACAGGTAGGGGTACCAGTGTGTGTACACGTGAGCAGTATACATATGCATACACACACACACGCGCGCATGAGTGAATTTGCATATACTGTTCCATATAAATACAGATAGTTGTATCTAGCGGAAAATGAAAGGAAGGAGATCTATACTAAAATAGGTGCTTTGAATCTTTGAAATGTTGACCTCTGGGCTCTCCCAGAAAGCAGGACACACTCATCTACTGGCAGCTACTCTATGGACTTGAAATAGTCTGCTTCATTGACACAGTGTTTCATTTCAAACAAATTAGGTGAAGCTTTGATTTTCCTCAAACATATCACCTGCTACCATGCTTCAAAAGTTCTACTTTCAACCCTTTTATACCTAAAAATGACAACATCCAAAACAACCAGGTGTGTTTTGGTCAGGTTGCCCACAGAGCAGTTGTTCAGAAGGAAATCTAACCTCAAGGTGTGGTTTTTGAATGCACAGCTACAAAGGATAAAGATGAAAAAATACAGGCTGCTACTCAGGAAGGAGGCAGGAACTAAGAGATGGAGAAGACTGAGGCCGAGCCCTGGAAATTTTAGCATTAAGGAATAGAAAAGGAAAAGAATCTTTGGAGTGAACTGAAAATGATCTATTTAGAGATGGAAAGTAACCAAGGAGAAACAGAACAAAGAGGTTTTCAAGAGGTACAGTGGAGAGATAAAAAAAAATATTTTTCTGAAAAATAAACAGAAGAATTGCTGCCAGCTTTTGGTCCTCAAACTGAGTCCTTTTTCCTCTTGAAAGCCTTGAACCAGTAAGTGATACTAAACACTCAGAAGTGAAGAAAGTTCCTATTTATTGTTTTGTTTGCAGAACTGGAGACCAAACCCAGGGCCACTCTACACTGTGCTACCAGGTCTTTTTATTTTATTTTGAGCCAGGATCTCACTAAGTTGTCTAGGTTTATCAGGTTGATTGGTCCCCCAATAACCTCAGTGAGAGTACAAAAAAAGGCTAAAAGAGGCAGAGCCAATGATTTAATATGCAAAGGGGCCCAGTGGGTCAAAGCTTTTATCAGGCTAATACCCAGAATCTCTGAAATCTTCACTCTTTATTGAATGCACACAGCTTTCCCAGGAGGTGTGCATTGGGACTCTGGGAACAAAGAAACAAGGGACACTGACTTGAGCAAGATCTAGTAAAACAAAATGTTTTGCCATTGATTAATGGGAAACTTGTCCTTCCCTAGGGTTAATATTTACCGCTGGAGAATTTTGTGCAGTCAGAGAGTCTGCAGCTGAAATGCTATCTTGCCTTTGGAGAGTCCACAGCATCAGGGATCATGGAGACCTCCATTGTGGCCAGTGGCATAGGGAGTTGTTTCCTCATGCCAACTGCTGGCTCATCAGGCAAAGAACATAAGCCTTGGCTGTCCAAGCTCACATTGTTAATACAGAAAGCCAGCCTATGGCTTTGTAGCTCATTCAGAGTAGTCTACATCACAAGTTGGTCTCAAACTTGTGACCTCCTTATCTCAGCCTCCTGAGTGCCTGAGATTACAAATCAACTTCTTGACCTTTTGGGGTGCTGGGAAGTTATAGACATAGGACAAAGGAAATGAGTGGTGTGGGACAGACTAAGGGAAAGGTTATTCAGATCTCTTCTGGGAATCAGCTGCTATTTTCCAGTAATTCAGGTGTCACCTCTTTTCTTTTCTTTTCTTCTTGTTTTTAATCATCATCATGGCATGGTCAACTGTCATGGTGCTGGCAGTGGTGGCACATAGCATGCAGATGGGATGATAATGAAGCTAAGGTCATCTGGAGGTCACTGTAGCAATCATCTGAGATGAGACCAGTTCTTGTGAATGTCCTGAAGGGCAGGAACCCTGTCCTCTAAGATAAACAAAATTGAGATGGGCAGAAATTCAGTGAGGAGACCTAAGAAGGGCATTGGACAGCTGTATCCTAGTAAAAATCCCAACAGAGCTATGACTATTACTACTATTTGAGTACCCTTTGGAAACCAAGCTAGCATAATCATTCCACATATGTATTGAAACATGAAAACATTCCCTGAGTTGATTTAAGATTTTAATTTTCCTTTAATTCTTTTAATTTTAATTGAAAAATTATATATATAGTATACAATATGATCTTTCAAAATATGTACATATTTTAATAAATTGAGTTAATTTAAAAAATGTATTACCTCTCAGTCTTACAGTTTTTATTTCTGTAGTGAGAAAACTTAACATCTGCTATGTGAGCAGTTTCAAGTATAGAATACATTGTCATCATAATGTTTAGTAAATGTTAGGCCTCCTATCTAATCTAATACGAACTATATAAATCACAATGTGAAATTCTCTGTACTTTGACCCACATCTCAATCTCTCTATTTTGTAACAGAACACAGCTCTCTCAGCCAGTATACATCACTTCTTAGCTCCTGGGTAATAGTTCCTATTCTAGCCTCATTTGCTCCTGTCTCTTAGAAGCATCTGATCACTATGATGCACACATACCAACCAGTCCCCAGTTAGCAAGCCGTTCTCCCTGTGTGTTTCCTGTTTGCTCATCCCAGGTAAGTCTAGACTACCAGAGATCAAGGCCTGATATTTTAAGAATGATCCCAATCAGTGCCCATCAGCATAAAATAAATCTGCCTCCAAATCTTTGGTGTCATTTTGGTGCTTCTGTTTGCTACTGCAGTATTAAACATGTTTCATCTCTGGAACAAAATACCTGCCACACAAATTTAAGGAGGAAATGTTTACTTGCCTCATAGTTTCAAAGAGCAAAGTCAATAGTTGGATAATTCTAAAGTGAAACTGCCATGGTAGAGGGGCTCTGGGGAAGGAGGACAAGGAAACTTTGCCAAACAAAGCAGCCAGGAAAGAAATTTATGAGGTGTCATGTGGTGTTTCTATAATCTTAGACATTATGTGATATTGAAATCATGGTACATAAGTTTTCTTTCCCAAGTATTTAGACTTTATTTGTGGTGGAAGCATTCAAAATCATCTTTTTCTAGCTAACTGGAAATGCATGGTACAGTGGAGATGAGCCTATGATATATTTGTTATTTGTTTTACTTGTAAGACAAAAGATGTTAATGTATGAAGATTTTTTTATTTTTGAACTAAAACTTCAATGTTCAGGTTTAATCACAACATTGGTGTTTTGTAATAAATAACTGGGGTTGGGGTTGAGACTTGGGCACTCCTCTCTAAAAGGTTTGCGATTGCAGATAGAGTGTGTTATTATTCATAGTCAGCTTACTGCAAAATGGCACACCACACTGACTTGCTGCTAACCTGGTACCCACTAAGAAACCTCTTCCCATTGCTCCAGTGCACACTCTCAGGAACCACGGATCTAACAGATCTGAATCTTAGCACCACAAGTTATGTTCACAGTGCCCCAGAGCTGTGACCTGAACAACTTAAATACTTGATCTTCTACTGATTTAGTTTTCTCATCACAGAATAAATCATGTTATTTGAAAAATCTCGTCTCTAGCTAATTGCATGTGTTTCGATTGTGGGAGGTGCCCTTCAGTAGGCTGCACGCTCAAGAGAGTAACATGTTACTATGGTAAATGACATGACTTCGCCAGTCAAGAATCCAATCAGCGTTTATTTACTTTGTTGAGGGACTTCATGGAAATCATTGATCTTTTCTGTACTTTATTTTTCTCATATATAAATAAAGACAATAACAACTACTATATTTAAGGCAATTGTAAGTATTAAGTTACATAGACTAATGCTTATAAAGACTTAAACGTAGATCCTGGACTTTTTAAGTGCTCCATAATTATTTCATACTTATTGGTTTTGATATTGCAACTCATTCCAGGTAAGGCTATTATGAGCATTGATACCTTTAAATTCTTGTTTCCAATCAAGACTCAGCAGGGAAGAACTACTCTAGAAGGGTTCTTTCAGACTATGCTTGATTGAACAATTAAAATTACATCTTTAAAAGTGCTTCATTAACAGTAAAAGTAAGTAAATAAGCATCAAACTTTGGTGCCATGTTCTTTCTCTGCCAATGTTTGTTTACACTGGGAAACTATATCCATCTAACTTCCAATAGTAAGAAGGGAAATGAGAAGGCCCTCTGTGCCACATTGACAGGCTGCACTGCTGTTAGTGTTGGCACCTCAGTCCAGGCTTGTATTCATGACAATGCTTGTGAAGTGGATCCATGGTCAATACAAACTAAAACTGCTCAAGGCCGTGGCAAGACTGTTCTTCATTCAATTCACAATTCACATCTCTATTGTGAAAAATATGCTTAGAATAAGTGCACATTCACATTTCTGAGTGTAACAATGCACATCTGCCAAATCACCCAACTCTGTGGAAAAGTTCAAGGTACGTGCAATTGAAGAAGTGTTCATTCAGATTTCTGTGGCCTATGAGTCTCTCAATTCTAACTGTAAGTCAGAACACAGACACTGTACTTGCAAGTGATGTGAGTTGAGCTACAAGCCTTCCTGAGGGGCAAGTAATTTGGTCCATTTCAAGAAATCTTAATGACTATGCCACATAGAGATATTTTTCTCAATGAAAAAAAATTCCTCTTCTTAATTTGAAATGGTGTTGCAGAGCAAATTTAGAGTTGTGTATACATAACTTCCCAAGAATTATCTGGGGAGTTGTTATTTTCTTAAGTCTCAATTCTCAGCACACACCTCATAATAACATAACAATTACATAAAAGATAGTGGGGCTTACACTGAACTACAACACTTTCTAAGGTTCCCAGGTGGCACTAGTATGCAACCAGACTAGAGAACCAAGGCTCTAGAACATTGCCACTCAATCTTGCCAACATTTGATTCATGATTTTATATGAAGGAAGATATAAGTTTGGAAATGTCTCATATTTTTAATCTGTGAAGACTTTCCTTTTTATTTCAATAGAAAGGAATTCTTTCACTACTATATTTTGTGGAACTATCTAGATGATCTCAGTTTACTCCAAGTGTGTATGCTCTTTAAAGTGACCAGAAGTAGATGTTACATTCATAGTTTATGCTGTGACTATGGAGTTTTGCATTATGCTAAGTGAAAGAATTCCTAGGAAAGGGGAGAACAATTTTTTATGTCCTAAAGAAACAGATGTACTGCCCTTCTCACTTTTAAGGTATTTATTGTCTATTTTACTTACTTTTCACATCTCTATGTTTTGCTCACTTTTTCACTGTGTATATTAACACACTTTCATAGTTCTTTCCCATAAGAATTCTTCCATTTAATATGATTTATAGTCCAATTACATAATATAGTATTTATATAAGCATACAAGGGACAATTATTATTCTGTGTATGGTTTCAATTTATTTTTAACTTAGTCATCTAACTGGGATTATACAAAGATTCCACACAAGTTTAAAATTAGAGTAGTTCTTCTGCTTTAAACACTTTTTTATGTATTAATTTTTCAATGGTACTTAGGATTGGAAATATCAGATGTTCTCTAGTAGGAAAAGCAGAAAGGGAAAAAGCTTGTGCTTTGGAATCAGAGTTGATTCTACTCTAAGGTCATATAAATAAAGCCTTAAAGTGTTTTGATTTCTCTGTGCCTCAGCTTTGTTATCTTTCAAAGGGGATTATGTTGATGTGAGAAGATTATTATGGTTAGTGCCATGGTGTAGGTATTTGCTACTAGAGGAAAAAGACTACCCTAGGAAGAGATTCATGCCAGGTAAGTAATTGTTAAGTGAAGATTGCTTAATGAAAGTTGATTGTACATGCATAGATTTCACCCTGTATATACTTAAACAACTGCAGATCAGAAATATTTAGAAAAATACACTGGATCTGAATGAAGTAGGTACATTTTGCTTTCTTTTCACTACTTCCTGAACAATGCACCACAGCAGCCATTTGCCTCACATTTACATTATACTTAGCATTATAAGCAACATAGGAGATGATTAAAGTGTAGGCCCGGGGAGATAGCTCATTAGAATAGGCACCTGCCTGGCAAGTGCAGGATCCTGAGTTCAATGCCCAGTACTACAAAAAAAAAAGTGTAAAGGAGAATGTAAATAGAAGGTACTATGGCCTCTTTTGAGACTGTCTTGCTATGTTGCTCACAGTGGCCTTGAACAGATGGTGTGGGAGAATGGCCACAACCTCCGTGCAGCCCTCCTGTCTAGGCTTCCCAAGTGTTGGCATTGCAGGTGTGCTCTACTTCAGCTGGCCCAGTACACCATCTTGTGTATGGAACTCAAGTGGATATGGATATATGTTTCTATTTAGTAAACCATAATTTGTATCCCTGAAAGGTCCTGTCACATTTCTGCGACTGCTGCTGCGGCTATGATTGAGACAAGAAAGGTCTTTGACAGCATGGAAAGGATCCAGGTGAGTAATCTGAAGGTCATGCAGGGTCCCAAAGGAGGTGAGGAGAGGTGCTGTTTTGATAACTGGGGTCCTTTAATGCTGTGTTGCTATTTACTGACCTTTCACGGAGGCAATTTCTCATTGTTCGTTTGAGGCCAGAAATCTCTTATCTTAGGGGTTGGAGAGACATAGACTGAGAAACAACACAGCCGAGGCTCCATTCTCAGGATGTGCAGTTTCTCCAACCTCTTTCTTTGTGATCTAGAGAAGTAGACAGCGTCCTTGGGGAACGAGCAATTTCTTTCCTCCAGCACAGAGATGGAAATAAGCACAACCATATCCATCTGCTGTGCCTTCTCCATTCCTTGAGCTCCTTCAAGATTTTGTCCCTAATGGAGAAGGTAAGCATGAAAAAAACTGCTAAAGGCCCATGAATATTTCAAAGGGAGAAGCCAAGGGACTCCATTAAACCTTGTACACTCTTCTGTAAATGGAGAAAGGGTCTGAATAATAAAATACTCAGAGGTACTGAGGTGATTTCAGAACAAAGCAGGCAGACATAAAATAAAATGGTTCTTACCACAAAGAAATCTTAAATTTCCTCCTCCTCTTTCTCTCACAGCCAGTTCTTTTTTGACCTCCAACCTCTATGTGCCTAGCAACATAGAAGCACAAGAGGGCAATCTGTACTGAGATTACATGCAAGACCTTTCCAGTCCAAGAAATCTGCTTGGAATCTGGTTTCTTGCATTGATTATCTGAATTTATGGTCCTCATTTTGGATGAGAATTAAATGTGGCAAAGCACATAAATCTGAAAGCATAGACTTATTAAATGATTTTTTTCTTGAGAATGCATATTTCTCATCCACAATTTTTTGGTACCTTCATAGGAAGTCTCTTCTCCCAACTTTCTAGATGATAGCTGTGTGACATCTCTGTCCTGTCAGGCAGGTCGCTAGCCAGACCTGGCATTTCCCTTGGTAATCAGCCAAAGTCTGCCCAACAGGCACATATGTTACAACAGATCCAGTCTCCCTCTAATGGCCCTGTGGGAATAAGGCTTTTAAGCCTGCACATGCATGTGACGGGCTAGAAAGCATTATTAATGGCCTGTGTGCTGTCAGGACCAGTTAAGTCAGCTGGTGTATAACACATGAAACCTTCTGCCCTCCAGACTGGTAGGAAAGCATGGCTCTTCTTTCTGTTGATGGATCCACAAAAATACAAAAATCACTTTGAGGTTCAAATCACCCATGTTTTTCATTATCCATTGAAAGGCCATTTGGGCCTCCTTTATGAACCTGGCATTGGTAGAATAGGAATAATTTGCCTACATGAGTTTTATCTCTGCATAAAATCCTTAAAGACAGAAATAACATAGATACTAATTAAGATGTTTTCTAATAAGTTCATCTCTATTATCCAGATTTTAGAATTTTCTTTGAACCATTAAATGATACTATAACCAAATGATAATTCTCTCACAAATATTACTTCATGTCTACTTAGTTGTCAACCACTGTACTAGATGCTAGTTTCGGGGAAAAAATGTGATTCCTATTCTTAGTGTCTAATAGCAGAGACAGAAATTGGAATGGATAGTTCTAATACAATGTAGTGCTAACACAAAAGTTAAATTTCAGGGTGAGATGCATGTAGAAACAACCCTAAAGCAGATGGAAGAGAGAAAAGTACATCTCAGCCGTCAGTACTCAGTCCTGGGAAATAGGGGTAAAATTAATCCCTTGTTTCTTACAGTACAACATGTCTAGCTTAATCATGGAAAAAATTCAAATAAAGTACTATATTCTTGCTCTCAATTTTCTTTCTATAAAGATTGCCATTCAACTATCACAAATTAATGTTTCTTGTTTTTGCTTTTCTATAGCTCATCAGCTTGCACCTGTAAGTTAGAATCTAAGCAAACCAAACTTTGTTGTTATTTCATGACTATTTGATGTATTCTCACTCCCCAGTAAATTGTAGATTTCCTAAGAGTAGAGGGTTCATTTACATGAATTCTGTACTTCAAATGTTTCCTGTGTAAATGTGACAAAACTTGCCTATCAGCAATGCAAAACCAGTGTTTATGACTTGAAATTATTTACATTTTTAAAAAATTCTCATGGAAAGAAATTGTGAACTTGTCTTGACCCATCTATAAAATTTGGTAATACTTCTCCAGGCACTGTATGAGTTCTGTAATGTTTATGCTACTGCATATTTCTGAAAATGCCTCTAAAATAGCTATTACAAAATTGATTTATTGAGCATTCCTTTGGTCATTGTCCTTTATTGAATGTAATTCTAGACATTCTGTTCATTGCTACCCAGTTTCCTCATGGTAAGAGTGGGCTGTAAAAATAAACAACTCCACAACCTCAATGACTTAAGTAGGCTAAGTAGTATCCTTCATTATCCAACTTGTCCTTTCTAGATGGTGGACAGAGAAGGAGCACTCTGCCCACTGTAATCACTCAAGGACGCAAGCTCTGATGAGCTACCATCCTGAATATTGCTAGCTGAAGTGATAGAACTTGAAATCTCATTTGGGCACATGTATCGTCAAGAGGTCACTGCTACTTATATAGTGGTACTTCGGTTCAGGAACTTAATTCTTTCCATGCCTCTGGTCAGTGCAATCAGAATTGTGGAAAGAATTATTTGACAAGAATTATGGAAAGAATTAAGTTCATGAACTGAAGCATCACTATAATTTAATTACAAGAACTAACTCACATAATCCCACACAGACTACAAGGAGCCCAAGTAGACTCTCACCAACATGCCCAGAGAGAGGGCAGGCAAAAAGAAAAGAAGTTTTTGATTTTTTTTTTTTT
>NDGM011117989.1:0-16034 GCA_002564305.1 Octomys mimax
CACTAGGAAGAATGTATGCAATGTGTTAATTATTGAAACTGTCCTACCAATTTAGTTTGAAACCGTCTCATTGTTATTTGTTTCTCAATAAAATTATGCAAAAAATAAAATAATAAAAGAAAAAGAAAACAAAAGACAAGAAAAAAAAGAATGTCAATTATTAAAAACTTCAGCTATCATTATGCTTAATGGTGTAAGTACAAAAGCTTACCCTGTAGGATCGGGGGAATGAGATCAGATATTGAAGCTAAATCCTTCTATTCTGTAAGTACTGAAAATTCTACAGAGAGCAAATAGGTAAGAGAAAGAAATCAAAACTAACAAGATTGGAAATAAAGTGGCAATATTATATCTACAAAAGACATGGTCTTATGCATAGAAAAATCTGAGAACTCAGGTGTGGGGCCACATATTTGTAATCTCAATAGTGGACTGAGGGAGACAGATCATGACTGTGAGTCTAAGCCCAGGGACATAGTGACTTAGAAAGAGCCTACCTGAAAACTGAAAAGGGGAAGAGTGAATGTGGATGTAGCTCAGGGTAAAGGTCCTGGGTTCAACCCCCAGTACAGGGAGAGAGAGAAAGGGAGGAAGGGAGAGATGACAGAGAGAGAGAGAGAGAGAGAGAGAGAGAGAGAGAGAGAGAGAATTCCATTAGTATAAACAAATTCATAAATATTTCAAGTTACAAAATCAACAAAAGTATTTATTTTTAAATAACATCAAAAATAAAATATTTGGATATACTTAATGAAAAATATATAGAATTTCCACATTGAAAAATACAGGTTTTTTTTTGTTGTTGTTGTTATTGATTTTTGTTTTTGTGGTGCTGGAGATAGAACTTGGGACCTCTCACTTGCCAGTCAGGTGCTTATGCAGCTGAGGGACCAGGGAGATAGCTCAGCTGCATAAGCACCTGACAGTCTTGTTGAAAGAAATTAAAGAAAATACTAACATTAAATGAAGACACAGACTGTTAATGGACTGGAAGATTTAATATTAGTGGGTCACGGTGTCACACCCTTGCAATCCCCACACTGAGGAGGTTGAGGGAGGAAGATCACTCTGAGTTTGATGCCAGCCTGGGCTGTATGGGAAGCTCAAGGCCATCGTGAACTACATAGTGAGACCCTGTTTGAAAAAAACCAAAGAAGAAGAAGGAGAAAAATAAAAAAAAAAAACAAAACAGGAGGAGGAGAAAGAAGAAGGGAGAGAAGGAAGAGAAAGGAAGCCCTCATATAATTATCATAAGAATAATCCCCAAATTGGTCGACAGATTCAATGTATTGTTTACATAAATATCTTTTCTCACCAGAGATAGACACACTAACCTCAAAGTTCATATGGAATTTGAAAGGGCTCCAAAAAATCTTAACAGATAAGAAAGGTGAAATACTCATAGCTCCGTTTGCAAACTCATAATGAAACTGTAATAATGAAAAGAGGAAGCACTTGCATATGAACAAATACCTAGCTAATTCTGGAGTGGGCCCTGAGATTCTGTATTTCTGTAACATCTCACAGAGAAAGGCTAAGTTGCTAGTTTTTCGTCTTGGTAGCCACTGGGTAGCAAGGTGCAATATTTTTTAGATTCTTTCTTTCAAGTTTAATAACTTCCCACTGAACTACCTGAAAATGTAATTTTGTAATCTTTGTGAAAATTGTAATGAAAAAAATAAATTACATTAATTTTCACCTATTATATTTCTAAGAATAAATCAGACAGGAAATCTAGTGCCTTTAAAATGTTTGCACATAGACTGTTCTTCTGTTATTTATTCTTCTTTTTCACAAATACAAAATAATATTGCATCTATTTGCAAGATGAGTTGCACTGAGCAGTAAAAAAATTGATAGTTGCTTACACCAGGCTATGGGCATATAATATATATATATATATATATATATATATATATATATATATTCTACATATAAACTATACATACATAGCCATTTCAATTTTGACATAGGGACCAAGAACATTCAATAGAAAAAACTGTTTCCTCAACCAACAGGGTAGGGAAAATGATGTCTACACACTAAAGAATGAATTTATATCCCTATTTTACATTACACGTGAACATAAACTCACACTAGATTAGTGACTTTAAATATAAAGGCACAAATTATAAAACTTTTAAAAGAAACTGAAGGTGGCTCGCACCTGTAAGCCCAGCGCAGGGGAGGCTGAAAACAGAAGGATCACTAAGAGTCCGAGCTGTGTAGGGAGACTCTGTACCACATAGATAAATGGAAAAAAATATACATAAATAAATAAGTCTTTGAGAACCACAGAAGTTGTCAAATATGTGGAGAATTCAGGCACTCAGGCTTTATCAGTGGGAATGTAAAGTTGTGCTGCTGCTGTGGGGAGCATTCTGACGATTCTCAAATATTTCAACATAGAATAACCATATTACATAATAATTCTCTCCTAGACATACACCGAAGAGAATGGAAACCATATATGCAAATAAAAATATACACAAATGCTTATAGCAACACTATTTACAGCAGTCAAAAGATGAGAACATTATAGAACATCAGTTTTTTTAAAACTAAATTTTATTTTTTTAATCCTAAAAAAATTATTTATTTATTTATTTGATACAGGGTCTTGCCACGCAGACTTATAGTGATCCTCCTGTTGCAGACTCCCCAGAGCTGGGATTACAGGAGTCTGTCACCATACCTGGTTCCAGTGACAGGCACAGCATGCTCGGGGTTCCAGAGCCCACACAGCGTGCGGTACCAGGGATTGAACTCGGGACCTTGCACTTGCCAGGAAGGCACTTAGACCACTGAGCTGTCTCCCCATCCCTTGGACATCTATTGAATGAATAAATAAACTCTGATACATACCACACTTTGAGTACATATTCAACCATGAAAAGAAATGCAGTACTGTTCCATGGTACTACAAGGTTGGACCTAGAAATTCTTATACTAAGTGAAACAAGCTAGATACATACAAAGCACATAGTGTATGCTTCCATGAACATGATAGGATCACTGGATGCAAAGCTAGAGTGACACAAAAAGCATATTAATGTTTGGCACAGAGGAGGGGAAATTCAGGGCGACTAGGTGATGGTTATCAGTTTTCTTTTAGGTCTGAGGGAAACATTAAAAAAAGCTAGCGTGATGGGTAAGCAACACCATGAGTGGACTACGAGCCGGGTATTGTATATGTCAAAGGACTAAACAGGTGGAGGTTTTATGTTGTGCATTTCCTTTTGTGAGACCAGGTATTTTACTTTCCGTAGCATGGCCTTAAAACTTTCTGCTGATCAATTTACGAGGTAGCTGGATTTACAGGTGTGTGCCACCACGCCCAGCTGTTGGGTGAGCCTGACTGCAGTTTAATTATATGTACATAAGGGATATCTTTGATTCTCAAGTAGTTCACAACTGGGCTGGGGAAAAAATGGAATTAACACAGGTAAAAGGTCAAACAGAGGCAGCTGCCACTTTGTAAGACAGAGTAGAGCACAATCTATAGCCGTGCAAGCCTGAGCCAGGCAGAAGGATCGCTTTCTGGGGAAAAGTGTTATTGCCATAACTTTCAGAATATTTCTTAAAACAATCCCAATTTCCATACCATTTTTATAAATGCAAAAATACTCAGAAATAAAAGAACAGTAAAGCTGTTGTTTATTTGGTATAATCATTTAAAATGTCATGAATACTAAGAATTAGTTTTATGTCTTTGTAAAAAGTATCGGGGACAGTGTGGATCGTACTTGTTCTGTGTGACGTTCTCTAGAGAAGCGGTAACCCCACAGATTGGAGTATTTTCAAGCTCAATCTCAATTCAGATTATCATCTGATATTTTAGCCTTTGCATATCCTGTATTATGAGTTACACATGGAGTTCTTGGGCCTTTGGGTTTCTCTTTCGTTTGTTTGCTTTTGCTAGCAGATTCACCCTTTTCTTCACAACCCCCTATCATTTTCTTGGCTAAGTTCATTTCATGAGATCTCTGGGTCCACACCTAGAACCTCAAGAATGAAACCCTTCTCCACTGTCAGTGGGAGTGCAGGCTGGTACAACCATTATGGAAATCAGCATAAAGATTTCTCAGAAAGCTGCATTGGAGCTCCCATTGAAGCCAGCTATTCTCCTACTAGGTGTTTTTTTCCCCAAAAAGAATGGAAATCATCGTATCATAGCAATATAGGTGGCACCCATGTTTATAGCAGCACATTTTGTTATAGCTAAATCTTGGAAACAACCCAAATGCCCACCAACTGAGGAATGGATAAAAAAAAATAGTATTTCTATACAGTGGAGTATTAGTCACAAAGGAAAAAAGTGAAAAAGATATATTTATGTATATAGGCAGGATAATTTGGAAAACTGTACTGCTGATTTCAACTGGTCTTCGGAAAGGAGCAGTTAATGCTTAAAATCTTTTTATTCTTATTTTTTTCTTTTTATTATAACTCTTTTGTTGTTTAAATCAACATGCATGTTTATTGGTAACCTAAACAAATAATTTGAAAATAACTTCATGCAATACAGCAACGATTGTCGAATTCCTAGTACCTTGTGTAATGACATTTTGTATTATTTCTACTGCCAGTTATTTTTATTTCTATATTTATTCTTTAGAAAGAGAATGAGGATAGCCTTATTGTTCCCAGTCAAGTTGCTTCTTTAACTCCTTGTTCATCTGGTTCTCCTTCCTCTTCAGTGCTACTACTTTTCATTTATTTGCCGCATTTTTATCTTTGTAGATGAACAGCATTCTTCAGTGATCTTGCCATGTGAAGTATTGCTTAGATTTACTGCTGAGAGACAAGAAGCTGACTCAGCTGTGAGTTCTGTCATGTTTGCATGAATTTACAGAGGTGCAGTGACAGATTACCAACAGGCTTTCAAGAAAGTGACATGGTTACACATCAGGGTGTTTGTCCACCTGAACTTGACCTGAAAAGTGAGGAGCACAGTTTCGCTTTACGTGGTTTTGCACTGTTAATAGGCCATTGGGAACCGAAATTGTGACCATGTTGTTGGAGGCACTGATGCTATTCAAATAAACCATGATAATTCTGACTTGTGCAAATTGGAGCCATGCAAAACCAGGACTGTATGAACTAAAAATATGTGGTACTGAGCAACATTGGAGTAGACATTTAGAAACTGCAATTGCTTTTATTTTTTATTTTTTAAAGAGAATAAAGAATAGTAAAAAATACATTAGAAATAATGCAGAATTTCACTAAACAAAATGGTAGGAATTCAACAATGATTGTTATATTGCACATTGTTGTCTTCAAACTTGCTGTTCAGATGACCAGATATAAGCATGCCAAATTGATCAAAAAATTGAAATAAATTTTGAGAAAATAAATTTTGAGCACTAACTGTTCCTTTCAACAGACCAGCGGAAATCAGCAGTACGCTTATCCAGAGTAGAATTTTAATGGCTCTCACACAAGGAGCTGGATTTATTTAAGAGTTAAGGTACTCTTGGTAGGGCAATAATATGCACATTGCCATTTTTCCTATTGTCCATGGAGATAACAGGGCCTCACAAGGTACAGGTTGAATGATAGAGAAAGAAATCAGAACAGAAACACAAGGACACCTGATTGCATTGATAGATGTCCTAAAAGACAAATGGCAGAAAGGTGAACAGGGAACAACCCTGGTAAAATGCCACAGTATTTGGGGCAAAACCTATGATAGATCTTCAAGACGGAAGCCTGACCTCATTTTAAGGAAAAGTTGGCCACTGTTCATTAGTCCCAAATTTAGAACTGAACCTGTGGCAAGGCACGACATGCTCTGAAAGAAACACCTAAAATTAATGAGGTCAGGATCTTGGAAGCCTAAAGATTGCTGGCATCACTATAAATGCAGTAAAGTCTCCAGGAATTAATGGCAACATGAATTCTCATTTAAAAATATACTGGAGATGGAAATCAGTTCTTGGGCACTAGGATCACCTTCAATTCATGACCAATTATGGCATTCCTGAAAATAAACTTCAAGGAACAATTGAGTAGCAAGGTATAGCACTTTTTAGATGTTTTCTTTCAAGTTTAATAATTTTTCAATTCCTACTGAACTGTTGGAAACAATGTTTTGCCATCTTGTGAGAATTATGATGAAAATAAAATAAACTATATTAATTTCCACCCATTATTTTTCTAAGAATCAGATAGGAAATCTAGTTCCTTAAAATGTTTGCAATATCTGTTCTTCTGTTACTTATGTCTTTTTTACTAATGAAAAATAATTTCTTACATATAATTGCATGATCAGTTGTACTTTGCAGTAATAAAATTGATAGTTCCTTTCTACCAGGCTACTGACATATTATTTTCTTTCATTATGAAAACTCAATAAAACATTTATGGTAGTAAATATAAAAATTACAGATTAAAATTGAGAAAGTTTAACTTTTCAAGAATAAAATTAAAAGAATAAAATAAATAAAAATTCAAACTATCATACTTAAAACTTTTGGGGTCTTCTAAGTAATTGATTTTTAGTAGACTTGTGTTGGTAAGGAATAAATTATAAACCATTCAAAAAAAGACGTGCATGCAGCTCATGTGCAATTTGGGTTTGTAAAAGTGATTTCATGAATCACATGGTCTCCATATATTACATGAGTATAGATTGAGAAATGATTCTACTAAAGTAAAAGTGAAATGTTACCAAATCTAAAGGAGAAAGATAATCTGTTCATTTGTGGAAGTAAAAAAAAAAAAAAGATAAATAAATAAGATAACATTAGAAATGGACTTTAAAGGATAAGGAACATTTTCTTACAATACTAAAAATGATCATCATAAGCTTATGACTTTTTCATATAATTGATGGGTTGCAATCTGTAGTAGAGGTTCCTTCTTTGACAGATTGTTCCTGTGCCTATAAAACAAGATCTGTTTTGATCCCCAGCATGCTTTGCCAGCCCCAAACCCCGGCCACACTGAGATGGCGATTGAGCCTGGGGTGATGGCATGCGCTGTAATCCCAGCACTTGGGAGGCTGAAAACAGGAGGATTACTATGAGGTGGATCTGTGTAGTGAGACCTGTAGACCCTGTACTAAATACATTAAAAAAAACTAAAAAAAAAAATCCAATCAATTTCCCATAGCTCAATTGTTTTCCTTGATTTCTTGCTCTTAGAGGGTTTGGCAGCAAGCAGATTAAGAGAAGAGCCTCTTCAGGTTGAGACAGAACTGAGGTGAGAGGCTAGACAAGGGAGAAAATTGGGGAAAAGTAATTCTATTTTGCTGTTTTGTAGTTATCAACCCAATGTTGGAGGTGGCATAGTGGAATATCTCCAACATGGAGCTGGCCAGAAACTCCATGTCTTGGTTAACAGCTTAAGCACTGAAATAAGGAGCTTTTTGTTGACAGTGAGACCAGAGGAGGTAAGTTGTGAGCCTACACAGATGTAGGTTGCACAGTGTTTTTCAGCTCCTTATTCCCACTTCTAAGCCCATTAGTAAACTGTTTTGACCCCCATCTCCCAGAATAAGTCCCTGGAGCCAAACAGGATCTGAGAGATTATGCACTTGGGATGGTTTCCATAGGAAAGTAACTGTCAGGTATGAACAGAATCCAAAAACCAGATTCAGAATGTCA
This sequence comes from Octomys mimax, assembly GCA_002564305.1. Taxonomy (NCBI): domain Eukaryota; kingdom Metazoa; phylum Chordata; class Mammalia; order Rodentia; family Octodontidae; genus Octomys; species Octomys mimax. The sequence goes on from NDGM011117989.1 coordinate 7,614, forward strand.
ACAGATGGCCAAGTGCATATATCAGCCAATGCCATGACATGAAATAGACAGGCAAAAAGCTTCACAGAGTGGAGAAGTACCATTTCACTTTGAGCAATGCTCAAAGTGAGGACCCAAGATTCTCCAAAGTTCATCAGGGAAGCCAGCACAACAAGGTCCTCCAGCTGAACAGCCCAAGAGAAATAGCAGCCTCCAACAGCTCCGACAACAACATTTCAGCAGCTTCTCCTGCTGTCTTTATGCTGCTGGCAAAAATCCTCAGGTGGGCCTCCTGCTCCCAGCACCACGCTAATTTAATTCAGGCAGGTGTAGTGGGTTGACCACCTGTTAGAAATCCACTACAGCCTTTGTCTTACTATTTCCAGAAAATCTGTGTCCACTGCATGATCATGGAAGGCAGGAAAGTGTTCACATTAGGGCTGGGCATGTGCACAGACCAGGCGCATGATGGCTCTCACATCAAAATATTTTTATAGGGCAAGGGCAGTTACATTTCCAGAGTGTCCACTGTGACAGCTCTTGCACATGTCAACCAGAATCATTATCTGAGACACAATTTCCAGTAAAAATAAAGAACTAAATGCCATGCTTATTTTCCATAAATCAAGTATCCTGAAGAAAAGTTCTCAGATCAATTATCATTCTTGACATGATTTTTAACCTAACTATGTTAAGAGAAATAACTGTCTCAAAGCAGATTGAAGTATTTACCTATGGATTTTGACTGAGATTCTTTGATAAGAATGTAAATACTTTGGGAATAGTTTCATTAACAGGCAATATATTTTTCCCTTAAATCTGACTTCATATACATGAGGTGTAATTGAAAAGTACAGTGAATGTTTGAGTTTTAAAAAATTGGACCAATCAATCCCCCTTAAAACACTGTCCGTTGCTATAACTACACTCATCTCATCAGTCTTGTGCCTTCTTAAAAAGTCCGGGAATTCCTCTTTTATGTGTGTCTTTAGTTCCCCTGTGGTGGCTGCCTCTATGTCCGGAACCAATTCAGAGCATTGGCCTTTCATGGTCATACTGATTTTGAGGAAGAACTAGAAGTTACAGGTGCCAGATCTGGTGAACGAGGTGATCGAAGACACAGTCACAATGTTATGCCTTTCTTTTTACTGATACTCATCAGGATCATTCACCATGTTTTCAGTCACACCCTACAGAGATACTAACAAAAAGAGGACTTAGTGAATTGTTTCAGAAAGTGACAAAAACTGTGTGGTAAGTGGGCTTGAAGCAAAGACAAGGGAACTATTTTGAGAAGGATGAATTACAATATGTCTTTTTTTTTTTTTTTAAATAACTCTTGGCCAGCCAAATAGCCTAGTGGATTAAAGCTCCTGCAAGCAGGTGCTAGACCCAGGGGTTCAAGCCCTGGACTGGCTGTGCTGGCCCTGTCCCTGGGGCTTACGGAGACAGCAATTCAGACTGGGCGTGGTGGCGTGCACCTGTAATCCTAGCTCTTGGGATGCTCTAAATAGATGGATCACTATGAGTCTAATCTAGTAGTGAGACCCTGAACACCCTGTAGACCCTTCTCTAAAATAAAAAAAAAACCTAAAAAGTAAAAAAACAAAAACCTTTTTATTTAAACACAGTGAATATTTCAATCATACCTTTGAGGTATTACAAAACAATTCCAGCATCCCAAATTACTTGGTGGCAAGACACCACCTGTATCCTTGCCAACAGGTCTAGAAAACCCATTGAGAGAGGTGATGACCTCAGACATCTTTCAAGCTATCTGATGATCTGCAAGAATTATGAAGGGTATAAAAATGAAAGCATATAGGAAAGTCTCTTCTTCCTCCACTTACTTTTCTTGTTTTCCTTTAGTTGGTTTGGGCTGAAGCTGCTGGTGGGGTTAATTCCTTGACTGTTCTGTCAAATGTAAGGCTCCAGTACACATACTTGTGTATATATGAACAACTGTTTTTTAATAACCTGCCAAGAAGCTATAATCCTCCCTAGCAGTCCCCCTGGGATTTAATTAGAATGGTTTTCCACAGCCTGACATGTTTATGGGGCATAGGTAAAGAGACAGTTCATAAAACTGTCAATTTTCTGAGAAATTAAAGAAAAATTGGGCTGCTCAGTGCTTTGGCAATTCTGTGCTGCTGATACTGGCGTTGCAAGCAATGAAATCAAAGGAAACATAACAAGATACTGATGCATTAGATACGGGAGGGTTAAAAATAATGTACAAGGGCATTTGTCAATTTGAATGCATAAAGAGGCAAGTAGAGAAAGCCAAGCTGAATGAGGAGTAGCCTGACTTTGGGGTGTTTGGGAACAAGGAGGTGAACACTGAACAATAGTTTATTTCCACAATGAAGATTTATATTTTTGCTTTTTCATAGATAAAATTGAGAAATGCTTTCTCAGGAGGCAGTCCAGTTTCCCCAGGGGAAGAGTAATGTGACAGTCCTGTGAGGATTCCTCTGTGAGCCTAGTTTTGTTCTTTTAGGTAAGGAGAAGTGGTTTATCTCACAAAGATTCATCTTCAGAGAATAAATCTTGTGGAACAAATGAGCCTAAGCTGGCAATCTTCTTTTTGTGCTCAGTCTTTCGTAAATACATTCACTTTTTTTTCTTGGACCTTCTCTATGGCAGCTATTCATGATTGTGGCACTAAACTTGCTCAGGCCAGGCACCTGGCCTGCCTGCAAGAAACAGAATGAGGTCATTGCACCACGTGTTGGGCACAGCAAGGAGTGTTCTGAGGGTTGCTAGGGAAGTACTGGAAGGAAAGCCAAGATTGTCTCCAGGAAGGTACTGGCCAACTTTCATGCCTTCCTCTACAGGATTCTCCCATCTCTTGTTTGAAGTAGGTATCATTGATCTGAATTTATGTAAATTCAGTAAAAAGGATACTTTGCAGTCACTTTCTATTGCTGAGACACGAGGAGGAAAAGTTCCTTTTAGCTTATAGTGTTAAGAGGAGTCAGTCCATTTCTACTGTCCCTGGCAGCAAAGCTGCTCCCATCATGGACAATAGGAGACAGCGTGAAGAGGAGACATAAGGAGCGCCATTCAAGGGCTAGGGCAAGAGCATCGGGCTATTTGATATTGGCAGATGTAATCCACACGGCATAGGTGGTTTGATAAAGAGAGGAAGTGGAAAACATCGAGAGTTGGCAACAGAGCATTGGCTTGGTTTCTGAAAACCGCCCTTCAGTAGCCATCAGCCACCATGACAGATCGCCCGAGTGGGCCTACTAGAGATGAGTGAGCTCAATGCCCTGTCACACAGTCCAGAGAAGGCTGGTTAGCGAAATAAAAGAACGCAGGTCAAGAGATCATCATGGTGTTCTTACCCTGCTCCCAGAGGTTTTCATTCCTGCCATATTTATATGTCCAGTTCATATGCTATGTGTTTTACTCATCTCTCTCTATATACCTATATATGTGCTCATCCACATATCATATATATGATCTATATGCATCTACATATGGTATATATTCAACCATATGTAATATATATTCATTTATTGACTTATTCTTTCTAGGTATTAGGGAAAGGATTTGGGGTTCCAGATGGACTAAAACATACTCTTCCTTGTGGAGTGGAAGATAGCAGGATTTATAATCATTTGGGGACCAGATTTCACCTCTGTCACTTAGAACTTACAGGGTTTGATTGTTATTTAACTTCAGCTTAATCACAAGAAAGACAAGGAAAATAATACTCCCAGGTTTGGTAGACTTCTAAAATATTCGTTTTATTTTCTTTTCATGTCCTTTTAAATAACCTAAATTAATGTTATATGTAGAAGCAGTAGAAAGAAGAACAATTAGATTTTAATGGCAATAGTTAACAGAGTGCCAAGGTAGACGTTCTAGGGGGCTAGAGTTTGGATCTTGAGTTTCCTTTAAAGACTGTGTTAAATTTTGGTCTGCCCTTTGGAGCTATGAAAAGGAGGCAGAAACTTCAATGGGCAGGACCTAGTGGGAGATCTAGTCTTGACAGAATGGCCTTGAAGACAGTACTCAGGGTTCTGCCCACTCGGCTTCCCCTTACTTCCACTTTCCGGCTGTGAGGTGAGTGGTGTTGGTTCGTGAGACCCTCTCACTCCCCACCATGATGTGCTGCCTCATCACAGACCCAAAGCAACAGGACCAACTGTCTATGGATCTGTGAGCCAAAATAAACCCCTTCTCTTTATAAGATGATTACTCCACATATTTTATAGTAATGGCAAGTTAACTGTCTTGGTTACTTTTCTCTGGTTGCTGGGACAAAATGTCCTACACTCAAAATTAAAGAAGAAAAGGTTTATTTAGCTCACAGTTTGTGGAGATTGCAGTCCATACTCAGCTGACTCCAAGGCAGAGTGGAACAAGGAATAGGGAAGTAGTTCTTGGTGGCGGAAAAGAGCAAAACAGCAAGGGCCAAAAGGGAGGAGCAGTGGCAGAGAGCAAACCCCTCTCAGTTCCTTACGTTGCATTCAGGCTCTTGGCCCCAGGCCAGCTGTAGCGCTCATACCCATAATCCCAGCATTGGATTACAAATTAATCACAAACTCTAGAAGCCCACACCATGGTTGCATAAGGATATAGGAGGACATCTAGGCACAAGCCACAATACTTACTTACACATAGGGAAGCATAGATGGATTCTTCCTGGGATATTAAGAAAGTTTCCAAGAGTTTTAAAACATAGACTGAGAATGGAAGTTGGTGGGTGATCCAAGGATTTGGGCCATTTGCATTCTAGAATCCATGTGTGTGTCTGTATGTGTATGTACACGCATCTACTTGTATGAGTAACATAAGGGATGTGGCAAAATGGAAAGGCATCAGAAATCGAAGACAGCCTTGCTTCGGAGGATGGAAACTCTGCTATACGACCACGTCTCTCTACTGAAATGGAAATTCATCAAAGGCCTAATCAATAAGTTGAGGAGAAAAGATTGATACAACACAAACAAGTGTTTCTGAATTGCAATAATTTTGCTCTAAGTCACCTAACTTTCATGTAAAACAATGGCTTACAATGAAAGTTAAGAGGCCAGGTCATGCTGTCTCCAGGTCTCAGTGGGCCATAATCATAGTCTATGTAAACCAATAATCAATGAAATGTTATACTTATAATTTTGTAATAATTAATAATAATAATAATGATGATGATGATGTAGCATGCTGTAACTCCTTTTATCTAAGGGTCTAATAGTGATTCATAGTCATTAGTTAGTGAGAATCTTTTAACACCACACTTCAACTTTCGTGTTGAGGTCATCAAGTCCTTAGGTAAAGAAAATTGTGGTAGGAGAAACATAATCAGTGCTGCAGAAAGAGGTTAAAACCAGTACAGTGATTTAAGTAATCTGTGAATTACTCCTGGTAACAGAAATCCACTGAAATAAAAAAAAATTAGGAAAAAATAATTTGTTGAATAATGGACTATCAAAATATAGTGCGTATGTGTGTGTGTGTGTGTGTGTGTGTGTTCATGTTTTGCTTTTTGAAATAGTATCTTGGTATGTAGCCCATGGTGGCTTCACACTCACGTTAATCCTCCTGCCTCAGTCTCCTGGGCACTGGGATTACAGGCATGCACCACTATGCCAGGCATGAACCCAGGGCTATTGGACTAAACACACCTACCACTTTGTTGTTGTTTCTAGTTTTGAAACAAAGATCTTCCTAAGTTGACAGACTGGGCTGAAGCTTACAATCTTCCTGTCTGTATCTTCCAGAGTAGTGGGATTATTTGTGTGTATCCCCATGCTTGGTTCAAAATATAGTCTTTATTTTCAACAATTTATGGGAGTTTCACCAAATTAAGGATACCACACATTAAAAAATTTCATGACATAGCATAATATATGAATATAGTTTTGCTTACCTTCACCACTTAAGAGGCCAGGTCATGCTGTCTCCAGGTCTAAGTGGGCCATACTCATAGTCTATGTAAAGCAACAATCAATGAAATTTTATACTTACAATTTTGTAATAATTAATAATAATAATAATGTAGCATGCTGTAACTCCTTTTATCTAAGGGTCTAATAGTGATTCATAGTCATTAGTTAATTGAGAATCTTAGAGCATACTAAGGATGAACTAAATGGGCTATTTAGGTCTCAATATCGCATGTACTATAACTTTACTCTTCTTTTAAACCTTTGGAGGACAGATAAGTCAAGAGACAAGGAAAAATAAAATATGTCCTACTTAGATTGTTTGAGGGTATTGTTAACATAGTTTTCAAACTGTTCTCTTTTTAAAAATCTTTTATTTATTTGGTACAGGGTCTCACTATGCAGCTTGGATTCATAGTAATCCTCCTGTCTTAGCCACCCCAGCCTTGGTATTACAGGCATGCACCACCATGCCTAGTTCCTGAGCTGGCACAGCATGTGGTTCTGGGGATTGAACTCAGGTCCTCGCGGATGCCAGGCAAGCACTTAGATTGCTGAGCTATCTCCCTAGCCTCAAAATGCTCTTATATCAAATTCATCAGCAAATATGGGCCATAGCCAGCAAGTATACCACTATGCACACAAGTTGTAGTGAGTCTTTTTTTTTTTTTTTGTACTGGGACTTGAACTTGGGACCTTCCATTTCCCAGGAGGTGCTTGTGCAACTGAGCTATATCCCCAGCCCCAGGTTGTAGTGATTCTAAGAGAAGAGTGAGCTCATGACATTGTGGCTGAGAACTGTGTATCATTAGGAGGTCTCCTCTACGTGTGCCAAACTAGTCCTTGAAGGAAGTCATCGGTAATGATCCCGAGAAAAGCAGACTTCGATTCCACATAGATAATTGTGTTGTATCGCAATCTACAAACCATATAAAATTTTATTTTTGGATTGCAATACATTACCCAAAGTGCACTAGACTTACAGTTTATAATTTATTCTAGTACAGATAATGTAGAAGAGTTTTAATAGTGTTACTGTTTTGAGTTCATTTCAAACAGATACATATTTTTCCTTTCAGAAAACTTGTTTAGCTTCTTAGAATCATTTTTAAAAAGAAAACCTACTAAAATCTTTAAAGTTATCATATTTAATGTATTTTTAAGAAAACAGTACTGAAGCACCGATTTCTCTCTTTCTTTAATCTATACTTTTGACCTAAGGTATTAGTACAGGATATAATGCATTCTGCATTGGTGTATATTCCTTTCAAGTAGTTGGTTGCAGAAAATGGTTATTAGATGTAATAATAAAATATCTTGAATCTTGAAGCCATAGGATTTCAAGTTGTCTATAGACTACCCCTCTTAGAGTTGATTTTAATTATGTATAGAACAAATTATATTGTCATTAATCTACAGTCAGGATGCACAGATGTGGTACATGTATTTATTATAATTAACTTAGTAAAATAAACTTTTCCATTATAACAATATTCTTATTGAAGGTTTCCTATTTTCCTAAACATAACATATCAGAATTCACTTTATTTACTTAATTATGGATTTTCTCTCTCTTTTTTCATTTACAACCTATTTTATCCCACAAAGTAAACATTTGTTTTCATTATATGCTCTCATTTTTTCCTACATTTCATTGACCCTTTTCTTCTCAGTTTTCAAAGCTGTTATGATTACTTCTAGAAAAAATATTTAAGTCATTTAACACAAGTTTTGTGTGTGATTTGTCATCTATATGCAAGCCACGAAGCCTCAAAGAGGGACTATGTTAGCAACCCAGAACATTGTGTTTTCATTTTTATTTTTTAGATTATGTAAATTTCTTATGTCATTGTTTTCAAGTTAATAAAACCTCACAAGTCCTACGCATTTATAAAATAAAGGCAACTACACGTCTGATCTCTTTCCTGCACGGAAGTCAAGGAGAGATGTACTAAAGGTCACCGAAGTAATATACAGAATTCATTCAGATCAAAGAAAGTTGGGAGTTATTTGACAGTATTTAATATGAAGCAGCTGCATTGGAAAATCCTCTGTAATAACGTATTCTTCTTTTGACTTGCAGAGTACTGCACTGTCTCCAGGGAATTCCAAATAGTGGATGAGGCCACCCTTAACTGATCTCCTGAGCCGATACACTTCAGGAGATGTGATGCGAAGTGATGGGTCAACGTGGGCGTGATTCAAGTGTCAGGCTCTATAAATGCTCTGCTGGGTGATCCTGGGCTGGAGTGCTACAAAACACATTTTTGTTGGGGGAGAAATAGCAGTGCATTCCCTGTACTTCCCTAGCCCTGTGTAGCTGAAAAGCAACAAATTCTGAATTCTCAAGTCAGCCAGCTTTGCCTCAGGCACCCCAGGTATTGCTATGCAAGTTACATTTCATTTGTTCTCAAATCTTTGCAGCTAACAGACCACTTTTTAAAATTTTTTTTTCCATAATTTTATTGAGAAACAAATAGCAATTGAGATAGTTTCAAACCAAATTGGTAGGACAGTTTCAATAATTAACACATTGCATACATTC
>NDGM011118031.1:0-11135 GCA_002564305.1 Octomys mimax
ACTCAGGCCCTTGTGCTTGCCAGGCAAGCGCTTATTCTACTGAGCCATCTCCCTGGCCCCAATCACTGTATTTTTTAAAAACTATTTTTAAAATAATATTTATTTGGTATAGGGTCTCACTATGTAGCTCGGACTCGTAGTGATCCTCCTGTCTCAGCCTTTCCAGCACTGCAATTTCAGGCATGCGCCACCTTGCCCGGTTTCAGGGCCAGCAGGGTGTGCCCGGGGTTCTGGGCCAGCATAGCATCTGGTACTGGGGATCGAACCCGGGCCCTTGTACTTGCCAGGCAGGCACTTAGACCATGAGCTATCTCCCCAGCCCCTGAAGGGTCTACAGGGTGTTCAGGGTCTCACTACTAGATCGGACTCTTAGTGATTCTCCTGTTTACAGCCTCCCAAGAGCTGGGATTAAAGGCGCGCCACCACACCCAGTCTTAATTGTCATTTCAGCAGCTCCAGAGGTGGGACCAGCATGGCAGACCTAGGGATTAAATCCCTGGCTCCTAATCCACTGAGCTATTTGACCAGCCCTTTATTTTTAAATAAATGCTTCTTGATGAGTTGTCTGAATATTCACCCATTTTCATGAAGGAACCACCAGTGAGTGTATTCTGACAAGGAAAGTGCCACCAAATAGCGAATAAAGGACGTGCATTTGTTTTTCTCTTGCTAGCTAGCTTGAAGAAGGTGATGAAGTCGTTGTCATCACTTTTTCATCTCCATGCGCAGCTGGAGCTGCAGCTCCGTCCGTGGTAGAGCGCTTGTCTTGCCTGCAGTGGCCCTCAGCTCCCTCTGCAGCACTACACTACCGGAGACAGAAGGCACACGGAGCCCTCTTGTCTTCCAGTTTCTGCTGCAGACACACACTTTTGCATTATTTGTCATGCTTTACTGAACACTGAGCATACTGATTTCGAGTTACTTTCCTTTCAGGATGTCTTATTCCGGGAGAATGTGGAAGTGCCATTGGAAATGGAAGCCAAACACCCTTCTATTCTTATTCGTTCTGTGTATCCTGTGTGTTCCTCTCTCAGGTAAGTCTTTCTCTTTCAGACCCTAAATTTAATAATAATGTTACTGTGTTCGATGCCAGCACGTGTCCTACTTATTTAAGATTCCTTAACTTTCTCCCCCCTCTCCTCTCTCTGCCTCTGTCTGTCTGTCTGTCTCGTCTCTACCTCCACTTGTCTGTCTCTGTCTCTGTCTGTTTCTTTCTCTCTGTACGCTGTTTTCTCTCTCTCTCTGTTCTCTCTCTCTCTCTGTTCTCTCTCTCTCTCTCTCTGTCTCTCTCTCTCTCTCTCTTTTCCTTCATTTCTCTCTCTTTGGTCTCCTAAATTCTGCATGAATATTATGACTTTGATCATTATTTCACTTTCTCAGGAGTTTGTTTCTTTAATCTTTGGAGTCTTTCTTCTAATTTTATTTATTTATTTGGCCCATGTTGAGTGATGAGATAACTACATAGCTGACATTGAAAAAGTACTAGCTGTTTCCTCTACTTTTGAATAAATAAATACACAACACTTAGTTCTCTTTTTATGTTTTCATATAATTATTTATGGGAAGTGTAGATTGGTATTTCATTCATCCTGATGCTATAACCGTTTTGCAAAACAAAATAGGAATTTGAAATCATGTTTTAAAATTACACTGTTTATTTAGTTTATCTGATATGGCAAATTTAATATTTAATTACAGCATATTTAGAATTAAAGTATATTTTTCAATTACATTTTCCCCCTGATATTTGAAATTAGATCCCTTGATTGGAGAAAAGTAAATTTTCTCTGAACAGATAATTATGTAAATAAACTAGTGAGACTGAGAAGTGGGCGTGGTATGTAAGAAAACTGTTTCTTCATTTGGTTTTGTCACTGAGAAAACTGCATTTCTCTGAATCAACTCCTTTACACTCTTTATTTTCTTCTGTTATATTTACTTTAGAATAAATCTGCAATGTCAATTAAGAAAATTGTTATTCTTGAATTCTTATGTATTTATTCCTTGGGATTTAATTAAGATTTATACATTCTATGTTAATGTCTATGCTAGTGTAATTGAGACATTTGAGGAATCAGGAGAATAGACTGTTTGCTAGAACTGCTTACTCATAGCTCAAATTCAACTTGAGTTAATATATAAGAGCTTTATCTCAAGCACTAGCTGTTTCAGTGCTTAGCTGGGAAATCTCTGACATTTATTTAAAGACTCAGAATAAAACTGATGTTTGGGTGAATTTTTGTATGTATGCTTTAAACTATTATAAAGTAACTGCTTGTGTACTAAGTCATACCTAGAAAAAGAAAAATATTTGTAAAAGACATCTGAGAACTAAGGACAGGGACAGTGTTTAGGATGCGTAACGCTGAGCTCCTGAACTCTTAATTTTCAGCGTGGTCCTTTAAGAACCAATCGTACAGTGCAAGGAAAGCTGTGAAGTGGAATGAGACCCAGACTTTTCTTTTTTGTTAGCTCCGGCCTTTGTGAGGCAAGCACTTGTTCCACTGAGCTGTCTCCCCAGCCCCTGGGTCAGGCCCTTGAGAATGTTCCGTGTTTCTTCAAACCCCAAATTGTACTTCAGGATGTCAGCATTTTAAATGATGCATGTACTTTCCTGCTTTTTAGTCTTTTGAATAATGGGCGTGGAACATGAATTTAGACATATAAAAGGGGTACCCGGGCCGAGGCAAGGGAAGCCCCTGAAGTGCAGAATATAAGGAGACAGATGTGAGAAGCGCAACCTGCAGTTGTTACTCTTACCCAAGGTTTTCATTTTTTTAGAATTTCTTTCATTTCCTGATTTTTATGTGTGCGTCGAATAAAGCTTTATGACAGTTTTCTGTGCTCATTGCTAAAGTCAGAATGTTTGTACCTCAAGTTCTGTGCTTCCCCCAAATATTTTAGATGATATTAGTATAATAATTTATGTGATATAATATTAATATAATTATAATTAAAGTATGAGTATAATTCATATATAATTTTACAGGATTTTAATATAAAATTCTTGTTTTATACACTAACTCAGCAAATGGGTTTCTTCAAATATACTCACAGACCACTTAAAATAGTACTGTAACTTGAGATATGTCTAATTTTGAAGTCTTGCTTCTTGCATGAATCCAAGTTCAGTGTTACATTGCTGACGAGCACGTCCTGTATAACTGTGATGGTCTATCTCCGTACACGTCCCCTGACTTTCTTTACTGCTCTGGATGACCCCTGCACTAATCAGGGTCTTTAAAATAGCATCTTGGTGTTCGTTTCTCCCAACCCTTTATGTTCAGTTTCAGCTCCTCTCTGGACCGTTGCCAATCCCCTGCCAGTCGCAGATCTTCACTACACATAGATAGAGAGCAGGTGTCATGGTTTGTGTCTAGTTGTCCCCCCAAAGCCTCGTGCAGTCATGGGGCGGCTTCTGGAGTTCATGTTTGATTACTATGGGTGTGGATGCTGCACCTGCCCCGGGGCAGGTAATTTGCACTACAGTGTAAGGAGGGGAGAGAGGGTAGCTGGCTGCCTGAGCTGCTGCCACCCCTTTTGCTCTTGCTCTTTGCCTCCACCATGAAAGGTCACTCTCCGCCCTTTGAAGCAGCTGAATATGAACTGAAACCTCCAGTGAGCTAAATAAACCTTTCCTTCCTTCATTTTGTGTATCGGGTATTTGTCCCAGCAATGAGAGAAGAGTAACTGAGACAGCAGGCCTCCTCTGCTTCATGTGTACACGTAGCACTCGTGGTTTCTACTTCTTTCCTCCAAACCTTCTTCCTCAGTCTTTACAACCCATTGCACACCCCCCTGACCCCTCTTACCTGCACGGTTGTACAGACAAGTTGGCCTTTTCATTCTTTCAGCCTGCCTGCCTTCCTTCCTTCCTTCCTTCCTTCCTTTTTTCCTTTCTTTCTTTTTTTTTCTTTTTTTTGTGGAACTGGGGATTGAACCTCAGGCCCTTGTGCTTGCCAGGGAAGCACTTATTCCACTGAGCTATCTCCCTGGCCCCTCAGCAGGCCTTTCCAGCATCCTCTGTTCCCTAAGCCCTAAGCCTCCTGTTCTCCCTAAGAACAGGCTGGTTATTTTTGACACTCTGATCTTGCTTTAATTATTGCTACCTCAGATATCCCGTCCCACCCAATTCAGAAGAGCCCTATTCATTCTATTATATTACCCTTATTCGCTTGATTGTTAATTTGACTGTGACCTGGAAAGCCTGTTTTGACAAGATTAACATTTAGTTCATATGACTACAAGTTAGATCCTCATAGTTTAATTCTGAAAGCACTTATAGTTTAATTTATATGTAATAGAATTAAAATATTATGTAAGTCTCCTACAAAGTGAAGTAGCATTGTATTCACATGGAACACTCATAAAGAAAATAATTTAACAAGGAAGATTTCTGTCTTTTAGGATTTTCAAAACAATGTAGAAAAATATCTCATTGTCTTGTGGCAAGAGCTGAGTGTAACTTTTAATAAGAATCGTAAAAACCTGGGAATGTAGTTCAGGGGTAGAGTACTAGTATGCTAGGCTTTACTCCCAGAACCACAAAACCAAAATGAAAGACCTATGATGAAATAAATTGAATATTCAAAGAGATCTCATGGAAATGCAAATTAAGGTCAAAATGGGGTAGTTTTTTTATCCACTAACCTGACAACATATAGAAAACTTGTTAATATCCCATAATCAAAGTGGTTGGGAAATGGACACGCACTCCACTGTTGGCTCTGTGTTTTGGAAGAATAATTGTGCAACATGTCTTCAAGGTTAGGAATGTCAGCACTGGTATTTCCCTCCTATAGGCATCTGTCCTATAAAAATAAAGGAATGTGTAAAGAAATATGTGTTGACACACTAACTGTAGCATTGTAATAGCGAATAATTGGAAAGGATGGTTTATCTAAAGAGGAATGGTTATTTCAATTATTTTACATTCAGACCATAAAATACTGTGTAGCCCTTCAAAACAATGTGGTAAAATATGTATATTGGCTTCGAAAGCTGTCCACAATAATAAATGTTAGATTAAAAAGCAAATTATAGAGCCATGAAGACTATTCCAGAATTATAATAGGTTGTATTTCAAAACTGGGACGTGTTGCATATACAGTATATATTTGTGTAAGTCTGCATAAACATAATAAAATGAGGAATGACACATACCAGGCTTCAAATGGGTTATTTCAGGTGCCTAATGGGAGAATGAAGAACACCACGGAGCTCTGTGCACCTCTAAGCCCTTTGCCTCGGTGCAATGCGTGTCCGTTACTTTTGAAATTAAAAAAAAAAAAAAATTTGATGAATTTCTTTGGCTTCTTAAAAGAGCCCATCAGAACATGGCCAGAGAAGACTGCTGAAGTATATGAGTCTATTAATTTTCTGTGAATAACTCAGCTGTTACTCTGGCTCTTTTTTCACTTAGTACAAACCTCTCAAAGGTGCTTCAAATAATGGCCCCTTTTTATGTGATGTGACATGCCATGACTCTAAAGATGAATGAGAACATCTCAGGCAGGCAAAAGTTACAGCCTCAAGGAACACGAGAAACAAACAGCCGCGAGCCAGTGGATTCCTAAGCGACGAGGAGCCTGTTTCCACACAGACAGCCTTAGTCACGGGCTCTGAGGCAGCAGCCTCTTTTCTCGCTTTTCTCGAAATCTGTCCTGTCAGCAGCTTGTTCGGCTCAGTGCTGTTCTGAGAAGCCTGCGACATCCGTAACTACAAAGGGAAGTGGCTTTGCCCTCAGCTGGGACTTTCTAGCCCAGAGCTTAGCGCAGGTCCAGAAAGCAGGAGACTAGACAAGAGTCTTGGGGGTTTTATGCTTGCTTTTGTGTTCATTTTTGCCATGATCATAAACAGCAGTTGTAACCTAGCCTCAGTTATAGTGCACTCTGCATTCATGTACTCCATAGATACCTATGCATATTCTTATGTTTGGTCAGAAGATTTCTAAATGTTCAGAAAAATGATCCATATATACATTTCAAAATTTTAAGGCCATTTTTTGTAGTGACGTGAACTTAAATGTACTAAATGTAACCTAAAGTTGCAATTAAGGCTTTGTGCAAAATATTTTACAGACAATGTTAATATATACTAATGAAATGTAAAATTTGAAAAAAAAATAATAGTTGGAAGGGCCACCTGATAGCTCAGTGGACTAAAGTGCCTGCATAGGCAGAGGGCAGCGGCCCGGGGTCCGATCCCCAGCATGCGTGCTGGCCCCCACGCCTGCACTGAGCTGGTGATTGAGACTGGGCATACTGGGGCCTGCCTATAATTCCAACACTTGGGAGGCTGAAAATAGGAGAAATCACTAGGAGTCCAGTCTACATAGTGAGACCTTGTAGACCCTGTAGACCCTGTATTAAATACATTTAAAAAATTTTTATTTTCTTAAATCTGCTACATCTAACTTATCAATAAGTCTTGTTGGTTCTACCTTGAACATATATTGCAGATCTGACTCTTATATATTGTTTCTGCTAGTGTCACCTTAGCCAAACTTGTCACAGCCTTTCACATGCAAGCTTGTAATAACCTCCTATTGGCCTTGCTATTTCCACTCTCATCTTAAAAATAATTTTGGTTTTTTTCCTTTTTTTTTTTTAGTACTGGGGATCAAACTCAGGACCTTCCTGCTTGCCTGGCAGGCACTTATGCTGAGTAGTGACTCCCTGTAGATCCTGCCCTAAATACAGAAAAAAAAAATAATAATAATGGTTGCAACACAGATGTACTTAAATTATGAAAAACATAGGTTGTACATATTAATTTTGTTGGAATTAAAACATAAATGCGTGTTTGTATATATGAGTGGATGTATGTATTTAAATGAGATTCAGAATGCTTCAAGTCATTCTTTAAAGCTTTCTGCATTCCAGACCTTAGAATAAACAAATAAAGCATAGACAATTTTATACAAAATGTTTTTGAAGGTTTTTTTTTTAGATAATTTCCTTCATGTACCATTGGATGATCTGAATTTGATAAAGTTAAATATGAAATCCTATACGAGCAGTTATATTGTCAGTGACTTCAAACATGGGTGAGGGCTGAGGAGACAGCTCAGTGGTATAAACATCTGACTGGCACATGCAGAGTCCTGAGTTCGATCCCTGGTACTGAAAAAAAAAAAAAGTGGCAATGACTTTACTTTGATGCCACAGTGATAATCACCGAGTCATGATGGGGACATTTATGAAACTGACAACACTTAAAGAATAATATTGCAACAGCAATACCAATTATAAGAAGAAGAAACAACCAGTTGAGAGAAATGTCATTTTTACTTTGGGGTAGTAAAGCCAGGAGGAATCAGATGCTGGTTGCTAGATACAGGAAGAGTGGTCCTTTGGTGGCACTGAGATTTTATTCTAAAGAACTATGCCAGGGCCAGTGAGATGATGTCATTAAGTACCACGGAGCTGCCCTCATAATTGGTTGCTCATAAAATAAAGCCAGTTCCCCTTCACATCTCCTGTCACTGGCAGTTGGTACATGAACAAATTGCAGATTTATGTTAGGAACCTTGCAGGCCTTCTCAGCCTACCGATTAATTGTGGAGAGCGGGTGTGCTGGTTCTTAAGTGAACACAAGGTTTTACTTATTTTATTTCAAAAGTTTCTTCTGTGTATAGTTCCTTTCAATTTTAGCAGCTAATTTTTTATAGTCAGCTAGGCCTAGAGATGGAACAGGTGACATTCTTGGACAAAATAAACCGGGGAAATTTTGGAGTTTGGAAGATATATGGCAACTCTGAGTTTCTGGTAGGTACAAATTTTATACCCTTTTTTAAGCCACTAGTTGTTTAAGAAGTGATCTTTGTTCCAGCAAGTAGAATGTGTGGTTTTGGCACTGTTCTTCCTAAAGATGTGAGGTCATAGTATTCAGTAAAGAAAGAATGCGGAAAAGAACAAAATAGAGGAGAAGAGAGATCAAGAGAAAGAGACATAGGTCAGAAAAAATGTATTCCAGTTTTAACGAGTGAAATATATTTTGCAGTGTAGGTAGCAGAAGGAGAAAAGTTGGAAATTTGGATGAGATAATATGTTAATCCCAAAAGGATCAGGAAGTCCGAAATACCCTCTCCCTCCATTGAACTAAGACAATTAAATGCCTGAAAAGAAAACAAGGTCTCTTGGCAGCTCGTGGGTGTGGCTATTACCAGTTCAGAGGTCCTAAAAGTATTCTCAAAGTGGAATTCAGTGGCCAAAGAGGAGCTATGTTAATGTGAACATTCTATAGTTAAGACTATCTTGGTATTTTAAAAAACTGTAAAAATATTTGCAGTCATGTAACCTTTTAAATCTTTTGAATGAAATACTTTCTCAGAAATAGTTTGAATTAAGATGCATTTCATGTAAAAATATCTTAGATTATAGTCATTCCTATACCAGCTTTGTGTTAAACTTGTGGTTTAGAAATTTTAAAACATTTTCCTTAAGAAGTCAACTTTTAGGAATGAAAAAAAATGCATCCCTCTAATATATTCTGCTTCAGGCTTGGTGCTGTTGGTTTAGATAAAGAGAATATACCAGAGCCCCAATAACAGATCATATCAGCCTATTAAAAATCAGGCTTTTTTAAATGTCTTGCTAGAAACTTACTGCTAGTGAAGAATGAAAAAGGCCCCAAGAGTGGTAAAAAATCTTTTTACCTAGTTGGAACTTTAAACAGTACTATTAAAATAAAACACAGATCTGGAAAGGGATACACTGAATGGGAATCTTAATCATTACTTTTATATACACCTCTACAATTCCTTTTGTAGATTTCCTAATTTGTTTTATACTCTAAATATATGTCCAGAAATACGGCATCATGTACAAGTTGATACTGGCCCCTACTGAGTATAAATAATACTTTTGCTGGCTTACTGGCCTTAGGGACAGAATTTTAAATTGGAGGATGACTGATTCTGATCCCAGTGATTCCAGGGGCCTCAGTAATGGTTCTGCCAGCAATAAAGACAGACTCTTAGAGATAATTTTCCTGGATGTCAGGTATTTGTTTTTTGGGAGGCTGAGCTACAGATACACAGGCTCAGGTTGTGGAAAAGTACCCTTTGTGCTTCCTGAATTCCTTCTGTCATATTGTGACCTGCTGGCTTTTCAGAGGACAATATTAGCTTGTTATTCAGACTGCTAATCTTATCTTTCTTTAGACCTCTAATCTGAAAATATGTTATCGGTGGGAAGCTTATGACCACAGAATTTCTGTTTCAATGCAGGTGAAGATCTGAACTTGAACAAAACATATAGCTTGTAATTAATTTTCTGTCAGAGCTTTGCTGAGTTGACTTATCACGTTGTCCTCCAGCTTGGTCCCTGCTGTGGCCACAGTTGAGGTTTGGTTAGATTCCTGTTACTTTCTATCACCTGATTAGAACAGTGTACCTCTTTCATAACCACTTAAAGAGTTCTCTTTGCATTTTAAGCCATTCTGCTGTGTGTAAGAGACCGTACTTGCAAACATAAGACTAGATTGTGCCACCACAGATGTGTCCACGTACTGGATGAGTTGGGTCACCTTTCAAGCTGCTTGCTGGAATGTTGGGTTTCTCTTGGTGGAGGAGGCATCTTAGTTGAGGCTTTTCCTTTCTACTGTTATTAAAATGTAGGCAATATTTGTGCAAACATGGTAGTGATTAAAGTGTTATAAAGAACACGGAGTTCGTGTTGCTTCTCGTAGGTATATTTAAAAGCCAAAGATTATATTATAATAACATCAACATATTTGAACATTGTATGTCTGACTGACTGTTTCTCTATCAATCTGTACTATGTATCTATCCATATCTGTCTACCTATCTATCTATCTGTCACTTTTTCTTAGGACATTCAAAGCTAAATCTTTATTGGGAAACTGACACAAGGCAGAATCTTGATGCCAGATAGTATGTCATTATAAAAATTGTAAACTTGACATCAGGTAGCAACAGAAGAGGTCTCAGAATGGTTTTCATAGAAGAGAAAATGTGAAATGTCTTCTAGTAGACATCATGAGCGACGTATTTAAAAACTGACATGACTTCATCATTTTAATTGATCTCTCTACAACCCTAAAACTTTTAAGCAGAAGTGGGAGCGGCTTGTATACAATGAGTACCAGTCCTGACAATATTAGAAAGTGAGAATAGGCCTGGCAGTAGAGAGGGGTGAGTCAGGCAGAGTGAGGGCAAACTCACGGACACGTTGACACTGATTTTCTTAAAACATGAGCACTTATTACTACAGTAAAGGGTGTGCACAAAAGAGAAGGAGGCAGTATGTGGGAAGCCGGACTGCACGATGGCACGGAGAGGTGATGCTGCCTAGGCCAAGTAACTCCACCAGTTCAGTGCAGTGAGATTGGTGCAATTAAAGACAGATGCTGGTGAACAAAGGCATGAACAACTTCCTCGGAGGCAAAGTTAGGTGTTCCACTGGCAGAAGGAGACAAAGATATGCTTGGTGTAGAAGAATATTCCAACTGCGATGGAGATTCAGTGACACAAAGGTGGACACTCATCAGAGAACATCGAAGAGTATACTTAGCATTTATGCATTTTAGAGCACATAGTACAATTTTTAAAATCCAGTACAACGAAAAAATACTGGAAATAGATTTAGGACACAAGAAATAAAATTCCAGCGCTGCTAGAATTCCAGTGCTGCTAGAGTTCCAGTACTGTGAGAATTTTGCTAGATATACCAAAACTTAATAACTTTCTAAAACACAGATTCTTTGCTGCATTTGCTAGAATACTTTTTACCCAATAAAAAGGAATTCTCAGTTTTACTCTATATGCATTAGTGTGTTTATGCAAATATTTTCAGTGGTTAGGAATTTTGAGGGTTGATGGTGAACACACTTTTGCAAGGTCTGTCATCTTCCTGGGTTTCTGACTTATGTTCAGAATTCACATAACCAGGCAGCTACTTTGCTTGAGAGCTTCTTTCTTCCACTGAATGCAAACTAATGGAGGAACTAGCATGTCTCTTTTCAGTTTTAGATAGACAGACAGACAGATATAGAGATATAGATACAGATATAGATTTTTTTTCTGTATTTTAGGGAAGGGTCTTCAGAGTGTTCAGGGTCTCACTACTAGATCTGACTCGTAGTGATCTGCCTGTTTACAGCCTCCCAAG
>NDGM011118032.1:0-14098 GCA_002564305.1 Octomys mimax
TTTAGACATGTAGAAAAGAATCTTCTCTAGACAGAGTGTGGAGTAGGTGATGTCCTACGGTTTTAGTTTTCAGATTTTACTACCCCTGTATCACATTTTGTCCAGCTTCATTTCTTAGAATTTCCCTATAGACTGCTTCCTCTAAGCTTTCTTTGTATTCAGGCCTAATAGTGGCTGCCCTTTCACAATAGCTACTCTTTCTGTATGTATTTTATTAGATATTTTATTTACCCTGTTACTTTCAGTTCCAATCTTTTATCAGCTTTCTAACTTCTAATGATATTGCTGAAATTTCTCCACTATTTCCTCTTATACTTCTTGAAATATACTGTCAACTTTTTCTATTGTCTTTAATTAATTAAAGCTTTCTGCAGAGCAGAGATAAACAGCATGTTCCACAGTAATCTTCACTGATTCTCATTGTCTGTTAATATATACTCCTGTTGCTACACCGTGCTTTCTCTATAATTTGTGTGTTTTCCTCATAAGGGTAATGTTTTACACTTCTTTGACCTTTCACTGTGCAAGAAATTCATGTTCAGAAGCATTGTCTTATTTTATTCATGAAAAATCCCTCAGTATAAGGCATAGGTATATTATTCATACTTGACAGATGGAGAAAATTTCATCCTGGCAGTTTAATTAACATGTTCAGGATCACATGGCTAAGTTTTTCAAGCTTCTCTTTTACAGAATTTTGACTCCTTATCCTTCAACTCTCAAGTCTTATTTGTAGCAACTTTATGAAATAGATAGCTAAGAGGAAAAGAGAGAGAAGAAAGCATTGAATTTCAAACATACAGTTTAAATAATCTAAGAAAAATTTTCAATTTCAGAATTAGTTGAGAATAATTTGACGATTTTAATGTGATGTGAAACTACAACTGGTATCACAGTGAACAATTGGTCTTTATCTGAAATGCCAGAGTAATCTATATTAATGTGGCAAAGCAAAAACACACTCGATGGTGAGGTAGAAGCCCAAAAAACGAGCATGTATTTAGGTGTTTGCACAACTGATGTTGGGTCTATTGTGTGGTTTATTGATTCTAAAGCACTGAAAGGATTTCTCAGGCCCTGAATCCAAGAACATCCTTCATCTTGCCAGATATTCAGCTGGTTATTTTTTCTAAGGCTTTGCTTACATACCATCATGTCTATAAAAGCTTCTCTAAATTCAGACAGATTTAATGGCTTCTATTCTCTTAGTCCACCAACTGTGCTGAGTTTGTTAGTTACTATGTTGTGGTTTAGAGGATGAAGATTTTAGTGGTGTTTATGTTAATGGTGCTATTTGTAGCACTGCGTGTGTTTCAGGCACAGCCTTCTGTAGGAATCATCTTTGTGCCCACCACATGGTCTTGGTTGCTACCTCAATGTCCAGATTTGGCAAAGTGAAACAATTTCCCTGTTATAACTAATACAAAAGATGAAAGCCTGCGAGATAGCTCAGTGGACTAAGCATCTTAGGCAAGCACAGTTACCAGGGTTTAATCCCCAGTACCACATGCTATGCAGGTCCCAACTCTGGGAGTTTTGAGCTAGCCACTGAATCCAAGAGTGGTGGCACACACCTGTAATCCCAACTCTGGGGAGGCTGAAAATAGGAAGATCACTACAAGTCCGAGCTGTGTAGTGAGACCCTGTACGAAATACATTCAAAAAGAAAACCTTCATAAATTACTTGACATTAGTATTTTTATTTGTTTTCTCATGTTGGTAGTATTTCAAATCATTAATTTAAATTATACATTTTAAATTGACATTTTACTTTTTATATGAAAATTTGCCTTTCTGTCAAAATCTATCTTTACATCTATAGATCTTAACTACATGCATTTATCAATTTCCCTTTGTGATTTTACCCATCAGTAGAAAAGGGCTATTGTTTTTCAGAACACCGACTCCTTTCTGTCATTGGTTTAGCTTAGGGCTGAACTCCTCTTTTGGAGACTTCTATGTGCCAGTGTAATGATTAGTTTCAGATGCAGGTTATAACTGGTGATCACAGGATCAAGGTAGTGTCACATAAACTCATGATTTACGTACTCACAGCCAGGGTGAAACCTTCTCATAATTATAGTTCTACTCTAATAATTCCTTATGTATTGTCTCAGTACACTACTTTGTCCTGGAAGAAGAAGCTGGGTTGTTGCTGTGTGCCTCCAATACCCAGGGATGGTTCCACCCACTTATATGCACAACTACCACTTGTCTGGCACTTTACATTGTCATAGTGCCTTGAGAAATGTGATCTACAGTCATCTACACTAGTGTCCTGGAGGGGGTTCCATATCCATTTTTGGTTGAGATCACTGAGATTCAGCTGTTCATAACATTTGCCAAGGGTCATCTGGCTGCATCTCAAATATTTAGAATCTCAAGTGAGTATACAATAAGAGTGCTTTCTATGCTTCTGTCCTGGTTTCTGCTGCTAGTATCCACCTTCATTTTCTCATATTAATTCCACAAATTTATATCCAAAGAAACAATACATTTGAAAAGTGAATCATTCTCTCTGGAGTAGAGTTATCAGAAAAAAAAGACTTGATTTATGAAGATACTCCTATACAACCTCACTTAGGGGCATGCTTCTGAAAAATTAGAGAGGGTTATAGCTTGAAAGCAGTCGCATTTGTGATTGTTATACATCCCTCTAGGGGAAGAGTTCCCTCTACTCAATGTTTTTGGCCTTTTAGGAGAGCATGTTTTCCCAATTACTCAAAGGCCAAGTCCTTTGAGAAAAATATACTTCTGAACATACTGATTTATATTGATTCTTCCAACAAATGGTGAAGAAGAATCATTTATCTGATGGATGGTTGGGAATTTATGAGTGTTCTTATATTTGTCCAAACATTGCCTTTTAACCATTGTGTTTTATTATTTTCTTATATCTGAAGGAAGGGAATTTTTTATCAACCAGGAATGCTTTTTGCATTTGCAACATGAATATATGCTGTTAATGAGAAAAAGGAAGGACAGGATCCAGAAATGCTCACCTGGTCTGAAATGATGTGAAAGAAACTACAGGTCCTTCTGGGGGCATAACAGTTAGAGAGAAGGACACAGGGAGGTATGCACCAGAGGCAAGGGACCAACAAAGCAAAATAATCCCTTTCTAATAGGCAGAGCATGTATGAAATTCTGTGTCTGTGTGTATTGGCATCTGGAAAGACATTCCAAGTCTAATGTGAGAGCTGGTGTTATAAGATTGTATCTATAGGTACAGTAAGTGCATCAAGTGTGAGTGAGAAGGCCAGGGAATGTGTAATAGCCTGGACCACAGTACAGTTAAGCTTAAGACAAACCTTAAAAGCAGAGAAATGGCTAATGTTCCAGATTGGCAGTGGGCTTTAGATTTCACAGTCTAAGTAAACCCTGGCCTTTAAGGCCCTTAGGATTTGTCTAGGGAGTTTTGTCAGAGATGTTTCTTATTCGTTTTGCTCATAGATAGTCTTGGTGAGATTATGTGTAGAAGAAATCATGCCATGCATTCTAAACATGACAACCTTTACATGAGTATAGATATGCCTACTTGTCGGAAGCCAAATTGGTCTCAGTGGATATAATTGAAGCTATTTTCTGGTTTTGACTTTTTATCACTTGTTCTTTTCAGTAGTTGTACTTGTATGTAACTTTATCCTTTTAAGAGTGAAAAATGAGCAATAAGCCAATTTGATTTTTGCTGAATAAATGAGAGCTTGAGTTTTGGGAATGGGTTAAGCAGTAGTAAAAGAAATCACTGATTTCCTAAAAATTCATTGTCTGAAACAACAGCAAATCTATTTTAATGGAGGCCTGGGTGACTTTAAAAATGTACTTGGGGATTGCTGAACATGATGTTGCTACCTCCAGTTTGAATGAACAATAAAATACAAAAATTTATTCTCACTAATTCTCTCAAATGAGCCTGTTTACAACTGGAATGTTCACATAGATGAATTTGGAGCTGAGCCCTTTACTACTTAATTTTGTGAGCATCAAAATTCTGACAAGAACACCTCCAGTATACCCAGACAGCAAATCCCAGAGAATCTTGACTGGATATAAAATCAGAGCTAAAATATGATTTTACGAATAAAGCCTAAAACTTTGTGCATTTGTGAACTGTCTCATAAGAATAACCCTGATTTCCTCATCTGCCCATTCCTTACCAATAGTAGAACTACTGAGTTATAACTCATTGTTTCAAAATTACACCCCAAGAAGTATGCTGGTCCCTAATCTTTTAACAAAAGCTGTTCAAATATTGAGAAACAAAATCATATCACATTACCTTGTCTCAAGAGAGGAGGATGTTAATTAGAGATTCTTGTCTTCTCCTCCTGTGTCATTCACTCCTCATTGCACTGACTCTTAAAGCTGGTGACAGTGCTTTTTAAACTGGTAATAGTGCTTTTTGTTTGTTTGTTTGTTTTAATGTCCTCTTAAATTCCATGTGCTGAGTTATCTCTTCTAAGATAGTTATTTTTTCATTTATCTTTCTAGAACTTTGCCAGTTCTTTTATTTTCAAGACATACTGTTTTCTTCCCAGGAACTTCTGTGTTATCACTTTCTTCTCTATTTTCAGAAGAGTTAGTGTTGAATAGAATGGTTACTTTCTATGTAATCCTGACCTTTTAGACAGTGAAATAAAGATTTTACATAGGTTTAATTATGGGAATTTAGGTAGTTTTGGGTTCCTCAAACAATCTGTGATTGTACTAGCTTGAATAATTGCTTTTTTTTTTTTTTGTGGTTGGCTCACCATACCCTGGGGGCAGGGCTGGTGCAGCATGTAGTTCCTGGGATCAAAGCTCAGTCCCTGCATGCTTGCCTAATCAGGCACTTTAGACTGCTAAGCTATCTCTCCGGCCCCCTTCAATGTTGTTCTTTACTGTGAAATATTACCAACTCTTAGATGTCAAAATGGTAACAGAACGCACGACTAAAAGTACTTGACAGAAGGCTAGAATCTCTGAGGGAAAGAGATCAGGGCTCTTTTGACTTCATTTATGGCCTATAAATAGTATTTATATATTCTATCCTAGTGGTTCTCAAATTTTTTGTCCTTCACAGTTACCCAGTGGGCTTAGTAGAACAGATCATTGGTCTGTCCTTAGATTGTGTTTTATTAGTTCTCAATAAGCACCAAGAACTGTTATTGTTACTAAATTGTGAGACTCTTACATAAATCACACCTAGGTTGACAAGACTCTACAAGTCTTTTCTCTCTTGAATTAAGCAGCACTTAGCATGTTCTGCCCATCTATTTTTCCAGTTAGTCTGTGAACATACCTTCTTCCTTCCTTTCTGTTAACACAGATGTCCATTTACCTTGTGAAATTGGAAAGTTCTTAAAGGAAAGGCTGTGCCCCTTCATCTTGGTTTTACCAAAGCACCCACTTCAATAATTAATCAGTTGTTAAATTAAAATAAATTAAATTCAATGGTATTAATCATCTTTTTTATCTATGTTTCCCTGATAGAAGTTCTGGAAAACACAAAATCTTAAAACAAGAATGAAAGAAATAGAGATAATTGTTGGCCTGTCGATCAATCTATTAATTTACTAACAATTAGGTAATTTGCTTTGTTCCTGTTTCTTTTCGTCAATTCAACTCAGTGTACAATTTTAAGCAGTGTAGGTTTTGTGATGAAGGCAATGATTTAACCATGTGTCAGGTAATAAAATCATTCAAATATCAGGAAAACACTATTAGCTATGGTTGTACTCCAAGGATTCCCAGAAATAAGAGACAAAATAGTTTCTGAAATGTGCTGATAGACGTGTTGCTGCTCTAAGCATATTTCTTTCTTTCTTTCTTTCTTTCTTTCTTTCTTTCTTTCTTTCTTTTTTTTTTTTTGAAACTGGGTATTGAACTCAGGCCCTTGCGCTTGTCAGGCAAGTGCTTCTTCCACTGAGCCATCTCCCCGGCCCCTTCTAAGCATATTTCTTAGACCAGAAGAAATAGCCTCTTCTAGAAGTTTGTTAAAAAATGCACACTTGCAGGTGCAAGCCCAACTTAAAAATCAGAATCTCATTTTAATAATAAAATTGCATAAGTGTTGATCACACTAAACTTTGTGAAGGACCAGATTAAAAGATACAAGTAGAATTAGGTGCTATATAAGTCCGAATGGATTCTGGCTTCTTTCCTGGTTTCTCTAAGGGAATTCTGAGAGTCTGGTCTAAGAGTCATCAGATGGCAGCATGAAGGCAGATGCCACATACAGATGGAAGCACATTGCCTTGGGATTCACAGTCCACAGCAGATTCCCACCAACCAGCAACAGCCTTGTTCACAACAGGAGTGAATATCTCCAAAATTCATGGGTGGAGGAACAGAAAGCAGAACAGAGTCTCAATGTGATAGTGAAACTGTGACTGTCAACCAGCAGGATGCTGCTGCTCCTTGACAGCGTGATAGGAAGCCCAGCTTACCTGTCTGGGAACCACCTGTCATGTAATGGTGGGAAACAGATTTTTTGCCAGGATTGAAAGAAACTGTCACCTCCCTCCAAAATCATGGGGATGTGATAAGTGTGGTATGGGAATGTGATCTCAAGGATGCTGCCAAAGAGTGAACACCTACTCTGATACTTCTTTCTAGGGATGAGGAATGGGAAGCTTGTGCAATAGACTGAAACAATTACTGTGTTTAAAGGAAACACTATTATGTCTCTACCTTGTGGAAGTTAATAGAGCTGATATAATACACTACTTTGTTGCTGTTCATTTGAAGAAAAATGCATCAGATAAACCATATGCTT
This sequence comes from Octomys mimax, assembly GCA_002564305.1. Taxonomy (NCBI): domain Eukaryota; kingdom Metazoa; phylum Chordata; class Mammalia; order Rodentia; family Octodontidae; genus Octomys; species Octomys mimax. The sequence continues at coordinate 6,758 of NDGM011118032.1, forward strand.
CCTAAATTACTGGATATATTAACACTTGGGCCTTTATATAAAGAGTGGAGATGACAGATCCCTGCTGATGTAGATATTCTTTTCCTGTTAGTACATTTTCACAATTCATAAAGACTATATTCAGTGTGGGAATTCGGTACATGTATATGATATACTTTGATTCTTTTTACGTACTCTTTAATAAACTTTTTAAGAATTGTTATAGGAGGCAAATATTTTCTCTTCTGTAAATGCTTTAATATATATGTATTCCATTTGTTGAATTCTTCATTTTGTAATCCTTAACTGAACAATGAATAGTTAAGCACTAGGGCTAGCAAAATGCATATTGACAGGCAAAACACTTAACCTTGACTCTGTACATGGACGGTGATGATAAGGGGAGCACAGAGTAGCACACTACACTGCATAATCAGCACTGGGACACAGGAACGATGACACCAATGAGAACACGTGCACAACAGAAAATGACAAAGTGCTTATTACACAAATATTATTGACATATTTCTATATTTATTATATCTCAGGAGCTGTGTTAAGTATTAGACAAAACTCATTTTTTGCTGTCATTTTATTAAGTAAATCTTACTACTAATTCTATTGTCTAGTGGAAAAGTACAGAAAGGTTAAGTCATATATTCAAAATCACACAACAGGAATGAAAGAGATATCAAAACTTCAAAACTAACACAATTTTGGAATAACATAGTATGATAGAGAGACATAAAATTAAATGCATAAAATTTGCACTAAAAATGAAAGTTTGTAAAGGTCTGCTATGCCCAAGAACTATGGTAGATCTAGAAAGTTATAAAAGGCATAAAGTAAGACATTGCTTCTTTTGCCAAGAATTCAGTGTAAAGAAGACCTAAATATCAATAGGGATATATTATAGTAAATAATACTGTTTGCTGCTCCATATTGTGTGTGACATATGAAGGAAAGGAAAGAAGACAGTGACTTAGTATAGAGATGTGGAAAGGAGGCTTAGGACAGATCATTTTTCAGGTAGGCTTTGATTTATGGATGATAACTTACCAGATAATCAGTAATAAAGGCATGCCAGACATAAGAAATGGCAGGTAAAAAGGACAAGGATGGTAAAGAGTGAGATATTGGAGTTTCTTTACATATTTCAATTAATTATCCACTCTGGATAATAGGCTGGTATGCCTTGTACAAAGAGCAAAACAATGATAAAATAGAGCCTTTTCAGTCTTTGGATTCTGCAAAGAAAGTAGCTGCTGCTATTATACTTGGAGGGGTGATAGGGCAGAAGTCTAGGTATAGACTGTGTGGGAATAGCTCATTTCAGAGATCTCCTGATTCTAGCAAAATAGTGACAGAATATCATAAACAAATAAGCACATAGAATATCAGAGGGCCTGAGTTCTATCCTCGGTTCCACCAAAAAAAAAAAATATCAGGGTTACAATGAATGTAGGACTGTACATTGAAAGGTGTAAACCACATCATGAAGTGATACTGCATTCATTGTCCAGAGTGAAAAAAAAGTGAAATCTTCCTACAGAAGGGAAGTACGGAATCTATGAAGCAAGGCTCCTAGCATAGGAGAACTTGTTGTGAGAACTTTCTAGTTAATGTAAATGTGGTATCTTGGAGCCTCATGTAGTACATACTTATTGAATTAGTAAAAATGCACCAAACGTCTTATATTAGATACTATTTAGTCTTCTAACACACATCAAATACTAGAAGACAAAGATCTAAAAAATTCACCAAGGAAGAAGGAATGGATCTACTTTATTTTAGGGATACATGAATTATGTTTACCTCATCATTTAAGCCACTAAAAACATCAGAACTAAATTTGAAGACTAATTGTATCAGAGGATTCTGAGCCATGCATGGTAGGGCATCCTTGTATTCCTAGCACTGTAGAGGCTGAGGCAAGAGTATCACCACACGTTCAAGGCCAGCCTAGAATACACAGTGAGCTTAATGCCTCTATGAACTACAGAGTGAGATCCTATCTCACAAAGAAAGGATTCTGAAACCATACTGAAGTCCATTTTGCATATATTTTCTCTAGTTGTGCATATTTACATATATTGTTTTTACTATTTTCTACTTTTATTCATGCTGTGACACTTCATCAAGATTTTTATATATTTAGTAGAGTAAATCAATTAAGGTGAACATATGAAAGTGAATACGTCATTGTGGATGTATTTCTTAAGTAAACAAGACTTCATTAAAACTATAATAAACATCTACAACACAAAAATGTTTGAAATACGGCAAAATAACTAATATGGGTAACTAATGGAAATAAGAACATAAAATATATTTCCTAATATACATAATAATGACAATCATAAGCATTAAATTTATTGTAAATATTAAGTAATATTAGAAATATTAATTTCTATTGATACACTTTTAGAAAATTTATGTACAACCTTTTATCCATCCAATCATGTTTTTTGTTTGTTTGGGTCTTTTTGGGTATTGGGGATCTAGCTCAGGACCTTGTGCTTTCCAGGTATGTGCTTATGCCACTGAGCTATGTCTCTGATCCCTAAATATATTTTGTTGTTATTGTTTTTGTTTTTGGTATTAGTAATCAAACTTAGAACCTTGCACTTGCCAGACAGGTGCTGTGCTGCTGGGCTATATCCCGGGCCTCCAATCAAATGTTTATTTCTATATGCCTTCCAGTGTGGAAGTCATGAAGGGTTTTGAAGGCAGCAAAGAACAAAACAAAAAATCAGCTGTTGGGGCCAGGGAGATGGCTCAGTAGAATAAATGCTTGCCTGGCAAGCACAAGGGCTTGAGTTCAATTCCTGGTGCCACACACACACACACACACACACACATCAGTTGTCGTACATTTGCATGGAAACAGATAATTTATTAGTTAACAAAGAAAATAAAAACAAACTCTGAGACATGATAGTAAAAACAAAATAAGAAAATACACCTGTTAGGTAGTTATAGTTACTTAAAAATTCCAAATTTTACTGGCTTAACACAACTGGCTATTATTGAGCTTATGATTCTAGAGCTTGACAATTTATCCTGGGCTCTGTCAGTCAGTTAGCTCACGTGAGTCAGGAGTGACACCATCTTGAACAGATTTTACTCATATTTCTGCAGACAGCTGCTAGGTGGCGTTATAGCTATCTCATCCAAAAATGACCCAACGGTAAAGACTGATCTCAGCTCCACATGATGCTGCAGCCTCTGTTAGGCTACTTGGGGCTTGTTCATTTGACAGTGGTGCAGGGACCTCAAAAGGGAAGGTAGAAATTCAGAATGGCTCTTTAAACCCAGACTTAATTATCAATAGACTAAGTTTCAATAGAATGTCTTGTATTGAATTGATTTTTTTTTTCAGTAAAATACATCAGGATGAAACATCCCAGTGAACAGATATTGCAGTGTTTGAAGCATGCTTGTAAAATGAGCCAGAAGAGAGACCAGGAGAGACTGTGGCTTGAGGAGTCTCCAGAGAAAATAAAGAGAACAATTGAAACTAATGAAACCAATACAGGGAATAAAAATAAGAGGCCAAAACAAATGATGGTAGAGCACAAAGTGATGTAAGGTATAAAACATTTAAAAACTATTCGAGAGTTTACTGAAATTACAAAATAGAAATTCATCTATTCTTGTGATCTTTTGATTTTTCTCCAAACTATCTGTCCCCAAACCATCAATTAGCTATAATCTTGTATTCTCACCACTTATCAAGAGGAATCCCTATGGGGACTCAGAGCAAAGAGTTTTGAAGAAAATCAAGAGGGAGAATAAAGGCATAAGGAATAAAATAAGCTTCTATTTTTAAAATTTATTTAATTATTTATTTGCTGTAGGGTCTCACTATGCAGCTCAGACTCATTAGGTTTGCCCTTTCTCAACCTCCCCAGCACTAGGAATGCAGGAGTGTGCCACCAGGCCCAGTCTTGGTGGCTAGCTTGGTGCAGGGTCAGCATGGCATGTGGTACCAGGTATCCAACAGGGGTCCTTGCACTCACCAGGCAGGCACTTAGACCACTGAACTATCTCCCCAGCTCAAAATAAGCTTCCTTCAGTTGAGTTTTTGGATTTTTTGGGTTTAACTCAAGAACTTAAGAATTAAGAAATTTTCGACTTACCTCAAAAGTTGAAATTTGTTATTTCTTTTCATCTCTATTATATACATGTATAGGTACATATATCTATATGCATGCAGGTTTACATACATATGAACATGATTTATTTTGGGAAATTATACAATTACTTATATTCTAGCTTCTTTTCTATATTACTTTTTCACATTTGCATTGTGACTATTTGGTGATGGCATGAGTATTGCAGACTGACTCCAGAAGTTTAATCACCAGTATTACTCAAGCATTGCAAGTAAATCCAGAAAAATGTGTTCTGTGATGTCTGACACCCACCACTATGATAAATATTGCTGGGATCTAAAGAAGAAAGAAATATTTCAATCCAACCTAGAAGAGCTCTCGCCTTTCTCAATTCCATAGATAAACACAGATTTATTTTGAGCTTTGGAGAGAATGCCATTTGAAACGGCACTAAGAAACTGGAGCACACCTCTGCCTAAATTACTCAAATAGAATGAAATTTCTGTTACTGATGCTGTCTGGTCACACACTAGCGAGACTCAGTTTGTCTTTTTTTTTTTCAGTACCGGGGATTGAACTCAGGACCCTGTGCTTGCCAGGCAGACACATATTCTACTGAGCTGTCTCCCTGGCTATCCTCATTTTTTGTCAGAAAAAATGAAACAAATATATATAACTGAACTCAATGGCCAAGAACAGCTGCTTTTTTTTTAAGAAATAAAGATGTAAATGACTTGTTTATATATAATTTATTTCCTGCCACACTTGATACAGAATAATAACACAATTTCCCTACTTATTTCTGCACATTATAGTTCCCAAATAGTCAAGCTACCCATGTCAACATCAAGCCAATTTCTATGAAGTTTGATTTTATTGTTTAAATAAGCAGATAATTGGATAGTTTGGGACTTCTGAAAAGTTCTGGTAAGATATTTTCATTTTATGCCCATGAATATCTATATCTATATCTATCTATCTATATCTATATCTATCTATCTATCTATATATCTATATTCAAGGATTCCTGCAAAATATGTATTGACATAATACATCTCAAAAAAATTCCTTATAGTGCTGTGCTGGCCCCACCCCCAGGCACACTATGTCAGCCACCGAGACCAGGCATGGTGGTGCACACTTGTAATCTTAGTGCTGGGGAGGCTGAAAACAGGAGGATCAGTACCTGTCTGAGCTGCGTAATGGGACCCTGTACCAAATACATCAATAATAATAATAATAATAATAATTTATTTTTCTGTATTTAGGATAGTGTCTACAGTGTCTCACTATGTAGATCAGACTCATAGTGATACTTCTGTTTTAAGCCTCGCAAGCGCTGGGATTACAGGCATGTTCTACCTCCTTCAGTCTCAATAGCTGTCTCAGCTTGCCCCGTGTGTGGTGCCGGAAAGACATGCCAGGGATCAAACTGCTGCATCTCCTCTCTGCCTAAGCAGGCACTTTAGTCTGTTGAGCTATCAGGCAGACTCTAAGACTTTTGGATTATTTATTCTTTTTATCATGTGTACCATAGTTTCCTAAGTTCTGTAATAAGAGTTTAAAGACAATGTAAGGTCAGATTCATAACATTATATTTATATTTCATTGAATAATTAATGTCTAAGTTTAAAATATATAACTTTGTAGATTATATATAAAATTTTAGATTGTATAATTTCGCCAAATTTCTTTAATAAGGATTTATTTTAATTTATGTGTTTTGTGCATAAACTTATTTGGACCTAACGCTTAAGATTTTGAATAACACTAGAAAATTATTTTTCTATTATTTAGAAAGAAAAAGGACATTCTTTGTTTTGATTAGAGTAGATATTGGTGTCTGCATATATATATATATATATATATATATATATATATATTCTATAATAATTGGTAGTGACAGCTGGGATGGAATTTAAGTTCATGTACCATATTTTCATGTGAGTACACTAAGGCCTGCCTTTACAGGACTAGAGCCATTTATCTCTAATGCACTTAGTGTCCCACTCATGGGATTGTAATCATTTAAAGGACTAAAATTCTCATTCATAAATTTAACAATTTCTTTTTCAAAAACATAGATTTTCTAACTTGCCAAATATCCTCAATATTCTTAAATATGATTTTCATGACAAATATTTCAATTTTATTCCTGTTTATTGTTAACTTGTACACATTTGTCATTTTACTGGTACTGGATATCAATTTGAAAGGAGCAGTAGAGATTGCGGTAAGGAAATCTACTCTTATTCTTTAGCTTTCTCTATCAAATTATAGAAAACTGCCCCATTTTCTCTTCCATTCTAGTGAGATAATTTTCTATGATATCAAGCTCACTGTTCTACATCTGCAGAATATCTTATTCTACATTCAATTCCGAGGTGTTTTCTTTGTCCTGTACATATGCTTGACAGGGATTTAAGTTTGACAGGGATTTAAGTTTGACTATATAGGATTTATAAATACATTGTTTCTCTTTAATACTATAAGAAAAAATTCCTACTTTTCCTCCCCTTTTTCCTATGACTTTTTGTATGCATTTTTCCTATCTGTTCCTACTTCTATTGTTTTGCTTCAGAGAAAAATGTCTTTCACATTTTGTAATTCTTGTAATGGAGATTTTTTTCTGTGCCTTCATACACAACTGATTTGTTTTCATGTATAATTGATACATAGTCTTACTCTAAGAAAATTTCAAAATAATATTTACTTGAATATAGATGGTGCTACTTAGCTTTGAAATGATGATTACTGGTTAGTTACTTTATTATAAACCTATCATATTTCTTCCATATTTAAGGTTTTGTATTATTGAAGTTTAACAGTTTAAATTGCCATAAAAATAAATTTACCTATTTCTCTCATATGTTTCTTATTGTATTTCTAAACTTTTGTACAATCTATATGCATACTACTCTTTTTGAGGTAAATAATATTCTATTCAAATGGCATGTTTACACAAATTTTACTTTTTCTGGTATCAACACTTAAACCACTTTCTTAAGATCAGCTGACTTGAAAGATCATATGGGTCACCCATAAGCAATACAGTTGACATCAGACTTTGATGAAGAGATGAAGCAAGGTCACATAATATGAGGAATTTGTCACTGCCTACTGACTCATTTATACATTTTACCAACATGTTCCTATGGACATCTACTCATTATTTGAATTAATTTTCTTTTTTTATCAGTTTTATTGAGAAACAAATAGCAATGATACAGTTTCAAATCAAATT
>NDGM011118041.1:0-12745 GCA_002564305.1 Octomys mimax
AAAAGCATTATAATAAATGATTCAAAGGAATCTAACTACAAAATCTACATTAGAATTAATTTGATGAGAAAAACTTTTCTCAGCATATTCCACAGAACACCATTTCAAAAATATCCTCTTAAGAAAGGGCCGGCGAGATAGCTCAGCAGATTAATCACCTGCTTCGGCAAGCACAGGGACCGGGGTTCGATCCCCAGCCCCACATGCCATGCCAGCCCCGCCCCTGGGATGTGGCAGCATACACTTGCAATCTTCTGCAGAAGCTGTAAATAGGAAGATCACTATGAGTTGGAGCTGTGTAGTAAGACCCTATACCAAATAAATAAAAAGGAAATTCCATGCTCAAACAAGATTGAGAAATGCCGTACACCATCTTTTAAGAACACATTATGATATTAAATTTGCCAGCTTTCCTGCACTGTAATCAAAAGGCCTGCTTCATGTATTTCAGACTTGTGCTTGGAGTATGCAGCCCATCGGTTGCCGCCTCCTGCTTAATTTATTTTCGCAGCTAAAATTACCCAGAATTTAGATCATAGAACAGCACCCTGAAGTATATATTCTTTCCTGTAAGGGGTGAGACAATAAATATTTTAGACTCTCCTACTATATAAGAATCTGTTCTACAGTCTTTTTTTTTTTTTTAACCTTTTAAACACCCACATACACTCATAACTCATACATCACAAATGAAGAGGCCACTGCTCAGTTTGTGGCTTTTGCTTAGTGCCTGCTGCAGGCGCAGCTTTCACGCTTCATTTTTCATCTTTATTAACACACTGTTGCCTGTGGCGTCTTGCTTTTTACTCGTTGCTGGGGCAAAATACCCGACACCCACAACTAAGGAAGGAAAGGTTTATTTAGCTCACACTTTGTGGAGGTTTTAGTCCATACTCGGCTGGTTCCCGGGCGGAGTGGACACATGGCAGAGACTAGCAGCATGCGGCAGCAGAAAACAGCAAGAAGAAAAGGAAGGGCAGCAGCGGCGTCTTCTCGCCAGCCGCGCCCCTTCTTATATTATGAAGGGGCTGGGTGGAGAACTCTCACAATGTCCACGCCCTCCTCCTGCACAGGTTGAGGATGCTTACAAACTAAGAACCCTGGCTCTCTGCTGAGTCACTTCATTAAACTTCTAAACTTCTCAAGGTGACACAATGTCCCTACCAGCACATCTGGTTTCCCTAAAGGTGTTTTAGAAGACACAATTTCAGGAAAGCTCCTGAATACTGACCACTGTGTTCACTTGAGCAGCACATATACTTAAACACTGAGCATAATCTCTAATAGAAAGATGAATGCAGATTCCTGGGCCTGAGATCTGAATTTTCCCCAAACACCATAGGTGACCCCTATGCAAATGCAATGAGACACCTAAGGGAGAGTTAACCCTGATGGAAAAACAAGGATAATGGTGACATTGGGGCTATCAATGGAGGCCACCGGGAAAAGAGAGAGGAAAGGGCTTAGTGAGCTCAGAGGACCATCAAGCTAGATAGAACTGAGAAAGCCCCCAAGCCCATGACTCCTGAGTCCGTGGGGTGATCTCACTCTATCATGCACTGGTAGCTGGTGGGAGGCAGAGAAAGCCTTCCTCCTTTTCCTGAATTCTTTCTGGTAGAGAGGTGCAAGAAGAGCCATTGATTCAGGGGTTAGGTAAAGGCTCCTAGAACATGAAGTAGAAAGAGAGCGATCGATAACAAAATAAACTGCAAGGTTTCATAACAGGCTTATTCTGCAGAGCTCATAGCCTCACTTCTTGGAAACATCAAGTTTGTTTCTATGGCGACGACACTGCCAACTCCATGTTCTTTACCATGGTGCCGTGGTCACAGTGGGAGAATTTACCCTATAGAAACTGTTAAAAACTGATATGTTATTTATTTATGTACTTGTTTAGTCTATTGAAATCTGGCTGTTAGATGAGTATCAGCACATCACATGCTTGTACCCATCACTCAGAACACATAACAGCTCCACAAATACGTACAGGTTATGTGTTTAAGTGGACGTCATTTGGCTTCATTTTGAACTCCGACAACAGCCCGCAGTAACCACAGTACCCATCATCTCTCAGAGTCTGTTATGGTTTGTGTGCAGTTGTCCCCCGAAAGCCTCATGCAGAGGTTCTAGAGTCTGTGATTAATTCATGATCCAAAGCTGGGACTCTGGCTCTGAGTACTGCTGGGACTGTGCGTGTGAGTGGCACACCCAGCTTGGGGCAGACAGCCTGAAGGCGACATAAGAAGAGGAGAGAGCCTGCCTCTGACCTGCGGTCAGCCGCTGCTCCGCCCTCTTGCCTTTGCTCCTTGCTGGTTTTGCCGCCATGAGCTGCCGCCCTCTGCCATGTGGCACCCTGCCTTGGAGCCAGCCGAGTGTGGACTGAAACCCCCTCAAACTGTGAGCTAAATGACCTTTTCATCCCTTAATTTTGGGTGTCAGGATTTTGTCCCAGCAATGAGAGAAAAGTAACCAAGACAGAGTCTCAGCTCACTCTTCTGTAAAAGTTGAGACGTGAGAACCAAATGTGTAGCATGTACTGTGGGATAGAAGAGCATGTTCTCATGGGAAGGGAAACCAGGTGGGGAAAGGAAAGAAGGGAAAAGAGAAAAATGAGGAAAGGAAAAAATGGGAACGAAGTTTTGTAATTATGGAGGGGAGGAACTGTTGAAAGGAGAGGAGTGGGGGAAAAATCAAGCTATATCATGTACAGTTTCCCTCTGATGAATGAGATCAACATGCATACTTACAATGTGCCAATAAACTTATTTTTTTAAATATAGATGATAACCTCTTCCATTTTATGGCTGAGAATTTTGAAGGGATTACTATATTAAGATGTCTGATGCAGGATGCTATCCATGGGTGAATTAGATGCCTTGCCATGTTCAAAGGACAACCAAGCCAGGCCCTGGGGCAGGCGGGAGTCCTCTGGGTCTCCTCCTACAACCCTCTGAGGCTGCACTCCTGTGTGAGAACACAGCCTCTTCTCTGAGTTACTCAGTGAGAAATCTTCAGAAAGCTCTCGCTCGACACTGAGGACCTTTTCCTGCAGACAAAATTGACTTCCTTTGGAATAATGACCCAATAAAACCTCGTTATCACAAAAGAGATCCACACAGCAGTAGCGGGTGCACTGAATTTCGTGCCACCATGTCGGAGCCCATGACCACAGCCGCTGTGGAGTACTTTGCACCCCGCTCGTCAGGCACAGGCCTTAGGGATGGACACTGTCTGGTTCCTCTTTGTATATCAATCATTTAAGACACCAGGTAAGCAATTGATACTGAAATCAGTAAGGAGAATACACCAATGCCATACATCTTGATACAGATCTACTTTTCTTGCTGCAATGGATCCACATCCAGCTGAGCTACTCTCTGGCTTCTAAGGGTTCTCCGGGGACTGCAGGGAAGCTCTACCCCCAGCACTGAGATCGTGGGACCAAATCCCTAAGGTACGCTTGTTGTCTTGTTATTTGCCTCTCTCAACGGCTAAAAGGCACCACAACAGATTGGGAGGTTCGGTTCCACAACCCAAGTCAATTAAAAATTGCTGTGTTATTTGCTTTCCCCTCCCTTGACCGTGACTGCAAGACCTGCAGGGTCCCTCCCGCTCCGTCCTTTCCATTCCTCTGCAGGAATGTAACTGTCCCCCTTGATTCTCTAAGAGTCTCTTCTGTCAGACCCAAAGGGAGGAAGGGATTTTTTTCCATAGGACTTTAATTGATTTCAGCCAAGAAATCAGTATGCAACACACAGTCCCATGTATGTGAGCAGTGAGCTAGACTGTGTCACTTACTTCATTAGGCCATAATTCAATTACAAGCAGAAATTCTTTTCAGTTTCCCACAGCCCTTAATATTCAGAGTGAAAGGACAACTTCATTTGGATGATGAAGAGTTATCAAAAAAATCTAAGAGAGAGAGAGAGATTCTAGAAATGTAAGCCTAGGAAATTCAGGTGATCTCAGGAAATACCTTCTAAGACATGATGCCCGGTGCTTAGCATACAGCTTCAATTGCCAGCTGTGTGCCAACATCCACGGGGCACATGACATTGTCGTAGCCCACTTTATGTGCCCCAACAGAGAATAGAGCCTGAGTAATGTATAAACAACAGAAGTCTACTCCTCTTGCAGTGCTGGAGCCTGGGACATCAGCCACCAAGGTACCTGCATGTGGAGTGGACGCTTGCTGCGCTATGACATGGTAGAGAAAGGACTCAAGAAGACAAGAGGGCACAAGGGAAATCCAAAGAGGCTGGACTCGTTTCTGTCAAATTCGCTCCTTCCTTCGATACTGCCTTCGTCCTTCCGTGACCTGGTCACCTCCCAAAGGCCACACTTGCTAACCTCATCACAATGGCAATTCAATTTCAATGTGAGTTTTCTAGGTGACAGTCGAGCACACTTCCTGGCCAAGCAGACTGCTGGATGCAGGGACTTCAGGGCATGCGGGGCCCTGGCCATGGCAAAGCCTACATTCCAGGGTGGCGACAGTGCTGAAGCATAAGTAAACAGCACTAGCACTAAGTATCTTACGCTAATTATTGCAACCAGAAAGGAAAAGCACAAGGAGCCCCACGAGAAGCTGGGCTAGCTCTACAGGAATTCGGGATGGAATTAGGGAAGGGAGAGGTAAGCCAGTGATCTAGGGAATGGAGCCACACCTGAAAGGTGCCTGGACGAGTTCGTGTTCTCTAAAACTAAAGAATGAATTTTAGGAACCACAGAGGTTAAGAACAAAATATGTTTATTGAGGGAAAGAAAGCTGCAATGCAAGAGAGAGATAGAGGGCTGCCCAGGAATGTCTTTTCCAAGGTTTTTGTAGAGTTAAATCATGTGATAAGGTGGTCTAAGGTAGAAAACATGGGACTCACACATGAGGTGGGACAAAACTATGGTAAACCAATAAGGTTACAAGCACCATTCCTCAGGTAAAAGGGATTAAATCCAGGACCAAATAGGAAAGTGAGTCACATAGCAAGCGGGCATGAATGCGTAACAGGGGTTTATCTGTGGAGGGGGCTGGATTAGTGACGCTTCCTGGCTTCCTCAAGGTGACGATCAGGCCCGGATTCTTATCATTAGAGATGAACACACTTAGCTGAGCTGTGGTCTCTAGGTCTGGCCACAGCAGGAGCATCTGTCTCTCTCACAGTGACAAGGCACCTTGTCTGCTGTCTCCCTTGAGGGCCTGGCCCTATCTGACTGCCTATAATATTTGTATCTAATTCAGCTGCCTGCAACACTAGGATTTTTTTTAAATGAGGAGAAACCGTCTTAGTGTGGCATACAGACTGTTCTATTATAAAGTGATGGCATCAGCAAAAGGTCTTGCAGGAGAAAAGAACAAGTCACGGAACCACAGGACCACCAAATCCCAGAGGGAGGCAGGCAGGCTTTCCCACGCAGTGCTGCAGAAGGACCCAGGCCATCATCTTAAGAGTAATGGGGCCCGTGGGAAGGCTCCCAGGAACAAGGGACATCATCAACCGTGCTTCTTAAAGTGATCATCCTAGCTGTTATATGGTGAAGGGGCTGCCGAGAGGCAGGAGAAATGCTGGGCAGCTGGATAAGAAGCACTGTTGTAAGGAGGAGAGCAATTCAAATGTTCTCTGAAGCACCAGGACATGAGCGGAGCAGTCCACCCAAAGGAGAAGTCCTATTCACTGGATGTCACTTGAAACATGGGGAATAAGCTCTTGTACTTGTGGAGGAGGTAGAGAGAGATTCTGTTCACGAGAGGTTCCAGAGCCACGGGCAGGAGCTGTGTGGTGTCCAGAGTGTTGTCCTTTGGCTTCCTGACAGATTTCCAGACCGTGAGACTCACTGTCCCCAGAATTCCCGTGGGAGGACTCCAGAGGCAGCTCCAAGCTATCGCAGGTCATTCCTCCCAGGGCGGATGCTTACCCCGTGCTGGCCTGAACAAGCTCGCCTTTTCCGGAGTGAGGAGATCCCAGGCATAGGCAGGCCAAGCACTAAGCAAAGCCAGGTGTCAGCCTTGTGACCTTGCACTGCCAGCCGCAGCCCTTGTGCCTCAGTTTCCCCTTAGTGCAAAATGGACAAATAGACTCACCTGACCACATGTGGGATGTTTAGTTAAAGTGAGTGAACTGAAAAATAAATAAATAAAATAAAGTAAGTGAACTGTTGTCTGTTACGACCTGACCGAAGTGCCTCCGTCCTGTTCTATGTGCGCCGTCTTAGTGAACCACGTCAACGGCTGTAAAACGTGTTCCTGTCTCACAGAACTTCTGTTTCCGCAAGCCCTCACCCAACCCTTGAGTTCCAAAAATGTGCTGTTCCTACACCGTTAAGTTCCATGAACCTCTCCAGACCCCTCACCACATCTAGTCTCAACAGCTGCCTTGTCTCCTTGAACTCCCTGAGCTGTGCCCCGCCTGCTTAAGCTTTATAAACCCCACACTCCCCGCTTCGGGGCGCACTTAGGCACTTGGTGCCTAGTGTTGCCGCTGGGTACCAGCTAAAATAAAGTGCTTTTTTAAACTTTTGAGCCTTCCTCACATTTGAGTTACAACATTGTCAAGCATTCTTGTCAGTGGAATCTGGCCCAAACGCCCCTCTACAGAGGGGCAGTTTCTGATCTCTTGCGTGGATGGTGCTACTGAAGCAACAGGACATTTGGATCCAGGCTTGTGTTTGATTCACACCTCTGTAATTTTGTCTGACACTGGCAAGCTTCTAGCTGCTTTGGATCTGTTTCCTCCTCTGTTCTAAAGGGGATAGTGGAAGCTTACTACAAAAGGCGCTAATGGGGGTGGGGCTGGGGAGACAGCGCAGCGGCCCGCGCCTGCCTGGCAAGCACCGGGTCCTGAGTTTGCTTTTTTTCAAGAGATAGAATGGGATTAAAGAGTCGGAGCCGTCCACTTCTGCTGCGCACCGCTGCCCAGGAAGGTGCTCCGGGAGCGGCCTGTTCTCAGCGCGCAAGAGCAGCTGCAGACGCGGTGGGTGGAGGGGCTGGAAGCCAGGAAAGTGAGCACGGATCCGAAAGCTCTCGCTCCATGCCTACATCTCGGAGCAGAGAGAATCAAGATTATTCAGGGAGAAACTGAACCCTTCGGCCAGAGANGGGGGGGGGGGGGCTCCAATTAGCATTTCAAGGGAGGCCGGAAATGGATATTGCTGATCCGGTAAAACCCTGCTGCTAGGAACTCACTGAAAAGTGCATCGTGCTGAGGAGGAAGGAAGGGAACCTCCACAAATTGTTTTCCTGCTTTCCAAGTGAAGAACGGAGACCTGTGCCCAGACTGCCAGCTCCAGCCCACAAAGCGGCTTGCGTGGTCGCTTTTCTTCAGCATAGTCTGGGGACACCCAGCATGCCCGGGGCCTCTCCCTACATGGATGGGGGAGTCATAGATGCCCACCTTAAGGGATTCCCAAGAGCAAGAACCCGCACGCAGCACAGTGAAATTCAAGGGCCAGTAAACCAAGCTACTAACCCCCAGAGGCAGAGAAGACCCCTTCAAGGAGGGGACATTGGAGTCAAACTCAACAGGACAGGTCGGGGAAGGAAAGGCAAAGCAGGCCCTGTGAGCGGAACACCGTGCACACAGTACCTCTGAGTTGGGAAGGAAGGCAGTGCGAGTGGGGGAGGCCACGCAGCAACTGCAGGAGGCAGCGAGGCAGCCTGCCGCGGGCTGAGCGACAGGCACTGAAGAAGAAAAGCCAGCCTGGTGGAGTAGAGTAGGAGGGTGCCGCTTCATTCTGCGTACTAAGCCAAGTTACGGATAAGAGAAAGCCAGAAAGCAGGTCCCAGGTCCTAGATTTTCTAGTCATTCTCTCGGGGCATCTCCAAAAACTGGCATTCAAAGAGGGCAGGGCACATGCTTAGAATCATACAGCGGCTACATGGTTTCCAGGCTTCCTCTTTATCACCTAGGCCTGGGTTCAGTCTGGCGCACTAAAGCAAAGGTCCCATGGGAAGGGGGACAAAGGTGTCTATTCTGGCCGGTCAAGGATGGCTCCGTGAGCTCTGGACAGACTCCGGGGAGTTGCACACCTGCAGCTGCTCAGGCAGCAGAGGCAGCAGGACGCATCAAGACCTCTGCAGCTGGCGATTTCCTGAGCCCTTCCGGTGGCTGCGGGGTGTGCAGTCTCTCTACTTCCCCGCGCCTGACCTCCGCCTGCTCAAAATCCCAGAGTGCATCTGTTCTGACCAAGTCCTAACTGGGCTGCGTTATGAAGTCCAACACTGCTCATACTGTGGTGCGGGCCAAGCTCTAGGATTGGCACCAAAATTGGAGTCACAGGCCCCTCTGCAGGACAGGAAAGCCAACACGCACAGGATTTCACGTTTTCCAGGGATCAAACTCAAGACCTTACACCTGGGAGAAGGACTGCTGTTTCCTCTTTATTTTTTTTTATTTTATTATTTTTTTAAATTATTTTTTTATTTTTTTATTATTTTTTTTGGTACCAGGGATCGAAGTAAGGACCTTGTGCTTGCCAGGAAGAGGCCTATGCTGCCCAGCTATCTCCCAGGGCCTGTCACTGGTTTTCTCTTTAGCAGAAAGGCACCAGCTGCTCACCAGCCCAGCAGCAACAGCCAAGGGGATAGCCTTGTCCTTATTTATATAAAACTGAAGATTAGCCCATCACTAGCTAGCAGGACCTGAGATACCATGAATGAAGGGGACGCCCTGACAGAAGAGGCAACCTTTCCCCCTGCTCAGTGGTGGCAAGTCTCCGGAAGCCTTATCGAGGAGACTGACCGGAGCGTCACACTAGTGACTGTGCCATGATTCCTTTTGTCTCCTCTGGAACAATATTTACAGCAATGACCTTGTCACTAATTTACTACTGGACACCAGATGTGCTCGGAGGTGCCAAGACAACAAACAGTAGGAGCAACCAAATGTGATGGGCAGCTGCAATATCACTACATGGACAGAAGAGGCAAGAGAATCTGGTCCTGACACTTCATCATCGACCCTACTTCCTGACATGTTTCCCCTGAGATTTTTCCTACTGATAGGTGCACAGCTACAGAGCCCCTTGGAACTCACTGGGCGATGGGAGCACATTTTGCTCTAACCCTGCAATTCTCAGTGGTGGCCCAGACAACAGAAGGCCAGTGCTGGTTGCCAAGGAAACCAACCATTTGATTGGAGGTTGGGTTGATCAGCAATGGCTAATCAAGCCTGTGTAATGAGGCCTCATAGAACTCAAAGGGTCAGGCTCTAGAAAGCTTCTTGGTTGCCCACAGCTGAAGGTACGCAGGTGGTGGCTTGCTTGCTCCAACATCCAGGAGAAAAGGGGAGAAATTATGCATATTCTCCAGTTAACGCCTAAGCTACAGCCCCCCGCCCCCGGGCCTCGTTGTATGGGGAGGCCTTCTGGGTGCTGAGGCCTGCTCCTGAGGGGGCAGAGGCCAGGGGCTCCCCCTGGGTGCCTGGAGGTACTGGGAGAGCTGGCATGGAGGCTCAGAGTGTGGCCTGCTGGGCTGGACGCTTCTCAGGCAGTGCCACCCCTCACCTCTCCAACTGCAAGGGCCGTGACAGGGTGATCCCTTGCGCCATCCCCACTCCACAGGGGTCTGCTCCTCCATCTGCGATAAGGGACAAAGGCCTGATGACGTGAGGAGCAGTGAGCACAGAGTCCAGGAAAAGGCAGCAGCCAGAAAGGAGCCGCGGACGCAGGCTGCCAGGCTTCAGCCAGACACCGTGGGTGTTAGGCTCCGTGTGCACTGGGCGTGGGCAGTGTGCGCACCTTGTGACGTCCGTACCTGCGCAGGAGCCTGCTTGGGTGGGGGGGAGAACGTGGAGGCGGTGGTGAGCAGAGAGGTGGAGGAGGCTAGGGCTGCTGCCCACAACTGCTGGCAGCAGGGTGGCAGATGAGCCTTTGCGAAGCACCTCTGTCTCCATGGCCGCCTGGGACCCACACATGAAAACATGGGCTTTCACAGCTCTGTTTCTCAAGAGAAGAGATGGCTGCACAGAGGGCGTCTCACTCAGAAGCACCGCGCCCTGTGCCACACGTCGCAGAGGTTTCTCCTAAGCCGTGGCTGTTTCTTCATAAGGTCTTACTGGACACGTTCAAAGGCAGTAACTGGCCCGTGCCTCTCCCACGTTCATGGAAACACCTGGGGCCTCCGGCAAGGCTTTCATTCCTCATGGTGGACAGGCCAACTCTCGCAGAAGGGCTCCATGTAGAGGGCCAGGGCAAAGGCATGGGCACTTGAGCAAGGGCTGTGCTGGGCGGGCTAGCCAGCAGGCTGAGGGAAAGGCTTCAACCTGTGTCTGCCAGCAGCTCTAGGAATTGCCCGGAGGTGCGCCTGGCCCCTTGTAGTGGGAGCAGAAGGGACACTGGTCTGAGGATGTCCAGCCCAGGAGGTCTCAGTGGGAGCCTCCCAAGCCCATTTCCCTATTTTACACCATCTAGGCTGAGCCCTGGCCTCTTTATTTACGGGGAACCACCCTGAGGGCCTCCCCATACCACAGGCCCTGGGGAGATGTAGGGATGAGGTAGCAGACTGGGGTGGGCACACCTGCTTCTCCTGGCCGCTTGGGTTCCCTGGAGCACTTCGTCTTCTTCCTTCTGGGTCATCTCAAGTTTTCTTTATAATTTATAGCCATGTAGGTCATTTTCCCCAGCTCATGTCTTTTCCCTACAGCAAAAGTTTGGGATTCTGCCATGGGAAAAGTTACAAGGTGAAAACATTACCCTAATAGCCAATGCCTTGGCGAGCACCTCAGCTACAAAGCCACTGGCTGCGGGAACCTGGGAAAAAAGAGGGGACTTGCTCTGCCCTGCAGAGAAAGAAGTACATAGACCCCGGGTGGGAGGCTGAGAGGAGAGGAGGGAGAAAGAATCAAGATGAAGAGGGCCATATATTATGGTTAAGTCAAGGTCCCTGGTGTTCATCCTTCCAGGGCAGAGTGCAGTCCACGCGCTGACCACAGACAGCGCGGCCAACAGGAAGGTCTTCTGGGGCTGGGGCGTACATCCATCTACCTCCCCACAAAGCTTCAGGAAACACATGCTCACGGATGCTGCATGGACTTGGGAATTTTTTAAGACACTGAGGGAGGGACTCTTACTGCCCAGCTCCCCACTGTGAGGCTGATGTGCCCAGGGCAGGACGAGCTCCCTAGAACTTGCTGAAATCTTTGGGAAAACTCATGACTTCTGCAGGAAAGAACTATAGTCAGGGGGCCAAAGCGAAGTTGTGAATGAAATAAATGCTAAGCAGTTAAGTACTTCAGAAAGTACCGAAGGGCATGGAGACGTGGATCGCCCTGGGTGGCCCTGAGACCGAGGCCCACACCTCACAAAGATCTGATCACACTAAGAGCCACCTTCGTGGATGGGGGCTCCTTACTTTATGGGTGCACGAGATTTGCCCTCTCTTCACGCCTGTGCAGGCCTAAGCTGTTGGAGGGAGAAGGACGGAAGAGCGAATTCCTCTTCGCAGTCGAGGCTCTTGGGCCGTCTGTGCCCTCCCTCCCCCAGTCCTTCCCTGACTCCAAACCCCAGGCAGGACCCTCCCCCTGTTCTAGGCAGCCAAGTTAGATAGAAATATAGGCAGTCAGACAGAGCTGGGCCTCAGAGGAGACAGCACAGAAGACAAGATACCTTACAACTGCAAGCGAGACAGATGTTCCTGCTGTGGGCAGACCTAGAGACCAAAGATGAGACACATGCTGACCTCCCTAAAGCTAAGCATCAGGACTGGTCATCACCTCGAAAAGGCCAGGAAGGGCCACTGACCCAGCCCTACAGGAGGGCTCCTTCTCCGCATTCATGCCGCCTGCCATGTGACTCACTTTCCCTTTTGGTCCTGGATTGAATCAGCTTTACCTGAGCAGTGGTGCTTGTAACCTTACTGGTGGACCGCGGTTTTTACCTGCCTCATGTGAGAGTTCCTGTGTGTTCCACCTCAGGCCCACTTCACCACATAGTTCTGCTCTATAAATATCCCTAGAAATGGCAGGTTCCTGGGCATCCCACTTGGTTCCCCTTCTGCCCCACTCTGGAGAGAAGCTTTCTTTCCCCCAATAAATATAATCTGCTCTTAACCTCCACTGTTCTAAAATTCATTCTTCAGTTGTAGAGAACACGAACTCGGCCCGGGTACCTTTCAGGTTGGAGTTTCACTCCCCTCTGTCACCCGCCCGGCTCTTCCCACAGCAGGGAGTGTGGGCATGAGTGGGCTTCTGCCCTCTGTCCTGTGCCCACCTTGAAAGCATCCTCTGTTTCCAAACTGCACAGAAGTGGTACCGAGAGCACAGAAATAAATGAACATGTGAGCTTCTAACCGCACAAACTGAACCGATCCAATCTATTTGCAGCAGCTCATTTTTAACAGGAATATGAATGAATCGCATTTGCCCAGTGAGAGACCACAGCTCCTCTCAGCCTTGAATGGTGACTGGGGCAGACAGAAGAGCCAAGCCAGGAGCTGAGAGCCCAAGGCCACCTGTGCATACGGCCTGAGCGTCCACAGGTGGAGAAAAGAGCATCTATCTGCTGGGGACGTGGGGGAGGGAGGGGGCCAGGGCCCAGCCGCTCTGACCTGTCCCAGCCCATCTGGGCCTGCTCTCCTCTGCTCCGACACACACTTCTTCCAAGTCATCAGTTGCTCAGAGCGCAAGCCAGGTAATGGCTGAATCGTAAGTGACACAGCCAGGCAGGGGCGTGTGTGCGTGTGCGTTTGCGTGTATGTGTAGTGTGTGTGTATGCGAGCGTGTTTGTGAAGCTTTTGCCTTCCCGGTCCTGAGACCGG
>NDGM011118054.1:0-13876 GCA_002564305.1 Octomys mimax
CATTGAATAAAACTGGGTGAGGCCCTGGGTCGCTCTCTTGGTTCCAGAAAGCCATCTTCATGGTTGGACTTAGAGTCCCTTGACTCCCTGATCATTGAAGATATAGTTTAGTGTCTTTATTTTCACCATGGGTTGCACTGTAAGTGGTAGATTGGAATCAATTTGATGGGATTCCAATAACATAACTTTGGGATTACAAATATTGGCTTCTTGGACAAGACAAGGACCTGGAAGTGTCTCCTACACTCTTAAATATATAAATTTATGATTTAAAATTTATCATGAGTTTTCTATGTAGAAAGTCTGACTTCAACCTGCAGGATATGAATTCATTCTCATTTTGAACATGACAAAATGTATACCCAGAACTTCATTCTAGAAATTCTCAGGACTGGCCAAATAGTTCAGTGGATTAAAGTGCCTGCAAGCAGGTGCAGGGGTCTGGGTTCCAATCCCCGGGCCTGCTATGCCGGCCCCACCCCCAGGGTACGCTGAGATGGCAATTGAGACTGAGCGTGGTAGCACACACCTGTAATCCCAGCTTTCGGGAGGCTGTAAACAGGAGGATCACTACAAAGTCTGATGTAGTAGTGTGACCCTGAGCACCCTGTAGATGCTTCCTTAAAGAAAAGTACAAAAAAAAAAAAATTCTCATACCACAAGAAATCAGTTAAATGCCCATTGCTATTTGACTTTATTTAATTTTCCAAACATTTCTAGATAGTCAGTGTTTTACCACTGTTTCTGTTTGAAGCTAAATCAAATACTGTTTTCAATTAAAATGCATTAAATTCACGTGATTTCTTGTTCAGTCTAACCTTATGTACCATTATTCAATTTTGACTAATGAGGAATAGTCATAGATAAAATGACCATGGTCAGGTTTATAGAAAAAATAGCTCTGCTCACTGAATGACTCATATGCAGCATTTATTGTTCTGAGTATTTCATAAATGTAATTATGCTGAATGTTTACCACAGGCAGGCATTGTGTACTTAAGGATGCTGAACTTTAACTTACCCAATATCCTTTAGCTAGACAACAGAAGAGTCTGGCATCATACCCAAAGTTGCTTGTTTCTAAGACAAAATGGTACCTCTCTGATGCTAGGGAGAAGACCAGAGATGCCATCTTGCATCTGTCCTTTTATTGTGCCAGGCCTCACAGAGGGATATGTGAGGGATACTTTTGTACTGTAAGAAGAATAATAACGTTCAACTTTGGAATGAATAGCAGAAAGTGTGGAGAATTCGCTGTCCTCAGTGCCGTACCCTAATCTCTCAATCTTGAGAATTTCACTGTTTTCCAGGACTATATGTTTTGATATCATGACCTAAACTATTTTATCTAAGAGATATGAAGAGACTCTGTCTCTCTCTCCCTGTCTCTCTCTCTGTCTCTCTCTGTCTCCCTCTGTCTCTCTCTCCCTCTCTCTCCCTGTCTCTCTTTGTCTCTGTCTCTCTCTGTCCCTCTCCCTCACTGTCTCTGTCTCTGTCTCTGTCTCTCTCTGTGTCTGTCTGTCTGTCTGTCTCTCTCTCTCTCTCTCTCTCTCTCTCCCCCCCTCATGTTTTTGTCACTGACATCAAATTTTCTATTCATCCAGCATGCATATGTGACTTTGGAGAATAAAATTAAAATTTACCTGAAAGACAGAAGGTAAGAATGAAATAAAAATGTTGCACCTTGCCCTCTGTGGCTCGTATGGTGTGCACAGCCACGCAATTTTTCGCTGTTTCTTTTCTGCCCCTCAGCATCATAGATAATCATTTTACCTGAGAAAAACACTGAGATAATTCTGCCTTAAATATATGGGGAAAAATTGGTTCTTAAAAAAATTTCATTCTGAATTGAGTAGTCTAATTAGTATTCAGTGCAATTATTATACAGGATGATTTCACTATGTAATTATTGCCTTTTCTCCTTTATTCTATTCTGTTATACTCATTTTTATCTTGTGAGACATAAATTCAATAAATGTTAATCAGCCAACATGGACTTTCTTCTTCAGGGTTCTCTAAATAAAACACCCCAAATTATATTTTAATAACTAACCTATGTGTAAAGGACTTCCAGTAATAAAAAGATATTTTCATTAGAGAACATAATAAATATTTGAGTAAAGCAAACAACGCATGCTTCGGTAACTACTGAGTGGATACAGTCTTGGCAGTCAGGAGGAGTGAGGAAGTCGTTGCTCGTGGGTGGAAACTCGTCCCTGACATGCGTGGGACTCCAGCCACCTGGGTCACGCCTCTGTGCCAGGAGCCAGCCACAGGGGGTGTGGGATTTCTTGTGTAATCTTTCTAAATGCGTCCCGGTCTGCCACTGCCTGCGCCTGCTCCTGGAGTGATCAGCCTCTCATTCTCTGGCTGCGAGCATGTGCTTCTGGACACGCTGTTTCCTGGCTTGTCAAGTAGGGCAACATTACTACACTTGCATAAAATGAATAATCAGCACTTTGAGAAGCCATTTTTTTTTGCTCTTAAAATGAGTTTATTATGGGTTTATTTTTCATTGCCTATCGAACAGATGTTGCCTGCTCTCAGAGGGGTTGTCTGCGCTTCCCAGTCACTCTGGCTGGGTGGATTGCCAGATGCTCAAGCACTCTGCAGAGCCGCTCACGAAAGCCAGGGAGGTGAGTGGGTCTGCCTCAGCCACAGGACGGGAAGGAAAGGGTTGCTGAGCACGGTGGGACACGGGGCGGCTGTTACTTCAACATGGAAAAATGAAAACAAGGCTACAACAGATGCAGACAAGTTCCAACTGCTGCGGAAGCAGCTTGATGCAGCAGAAAGAGCATCGGATTTGGAATTAAATCGGCCCGTGTTGAAGTCTCAAATGTTCCACATTCAGGTTTTGTGAGGTGAACTCTTTGCCTCGTCTCTGATTTGCAAATATTAGCACTCTTATCTTGCTGTTGCTGGATGACCTACATATGACCCTGATGGCGATCGCAGGGTGTGCAAATGCAGGCTAATCCACTTTCCTTAACTAAAATTAAGCTGAAGGATTGAAACCATCTTCATTTTTTGGTATTTTCTATGTCTCTAAGCACCATGCCATGTATCAATGGATCTACTTATGTGCTTATGCATCTATTCATAGATGGAATATATGGAATTTATCTATCTATCAGGAGACTCAATACTTAAAATGGCCAAATTAATATGTGCTTCATAATGAATGTCAGAGACTGGGTGTGGTAGTGAGTGCCTATAATCCCACCTCTTGTGAGGCTGTAAACAGGTGGATCTCTATGAGTCCAACCTAGTAGTAAGACCCTGAACATCCTGTAGGCCCTCCCTAAAATACAAAAAATATATAATAACAGTGAATGTCAATTTGCAGGTAAGGATGAAGTTGTATTTTGATTATGTAAACATTGTCACAGTGCACAATTTTTCATACACATTTTTTTGTGAACTTAAGTGATAACTGTTTTAAGAAAAGCATTCAGAAGTAGATTTGAAGACTATAAAGCTTATTCTGTTACCATTGATGTCACATAGCCAATTCTTTTTCACAAGTTTTGCCCATGAACATTGCCACTGCTAAAGATTGAACCTTAATGTGTTTCAACGACTCCTGGGCTGATGGTTTGTTCGCCAGCCTGGAGCTCAATGTGGGAGTGTGAGAACTTATAGGAAATGTGACCTAGTGGAAGGAAATTAATTCCCTGGGGCAAGGCTGTGCGTGTCATATCAGGACCCTTCCTTTTCTTCTCTTTGTTTCCTGCTGCCATGAAATGAGCAGCTTTAGCCCATTATATGTTTCTATATATGCTACAGTGTTTGTCATCATTTTGAAGAAAAGGGGCGAAGGGATTATAGTTCAAGTCCTCGAAAACAGTGATTCAAAATAATATTTTTCTCTTTTCAACTTGATCGCTTCAGATGCTTGGCATACCTGATTGAACACTAACCACTCACATAGGTCATCTCTTTGCTATTCCCTAATAATCACCATGTAGTAACATAATTGTTATTTTTGCTTCTATCACCATTTTCTGAATAAAATTTTATTGCAACATTGTTGTGATAAATTTTAAATACTATTCTTTTTGTAATTTAACTACATACCCAGTATTTTTCACACACTGATTATTTGCTTTACTTTTTCTGCAGATCACTCACAGACAGGGATGTGAATGTACAGTTGTTTTTGATCTTTTCTTTTCTTTTGGATCCAGTATGATGTGCTTCTAGAACCATGTAAGAAATATGATTTGACTCTTTGACTATGTTACTACTTAGCAAAACTCTATGTGAAACGGCATTTCTCCATCTTCCTTATAACTGAACAGACCTTGAAGAGAAATAAACACATCATGTTAAGCTACAGATATGTGACAACTATAATTAACTGCCCTTATTAAATAATATCAACGTATAGCTACTGGAACCATGATTGAATGCTAATGAGAGGTTATCCTCATTTACCCAAAAGTAACTTGGTTTATGTTTATGTGTAGTTATGTATATGTCTATGGATGGGCACTTAGGTAAACAGTGTCCCAGTGAACAGAGATGTAGAATAACCAACTTATAGGTATTTTTATGACATCGCATAATCTCCTGTATTTCCTGGATTTTCAAATCACAAAATTATTTATAAGCTCAAGGACCTTTCCTGAATACCTGCTTTCAAATTTGAGTTATTAAAAATATTGCAGCTGCAGCCTCAGACTAAGGCAGGAGGATCACATGTTCTTGGAGGTTGAGGCCAAGCTGGATCATACAGTGAGATCCTATGTAACACACATACTGAACACGTCAAGCTAAACAAGCAAAACACAGTGATTTCAGAATCAAAGGGGTGCACTATCACATACCAAAACTGTTCTTGTAATCTGTGAAACTTTAAGCCAGACACTCAGAGTGTTCCAGGTTCTATTTGTTTATCAATAAATGAAGAATAGAGATTGCTCTCATAAAATTTTGGTAAGGGTTACTTGGACTGATAAATGAAGAGATTAATAGAAAGTCACACCTGGGGTTGGTGCTCAGCATGAGAAAGAACCTTTACTTCTTTATAGCTAATTTTATCTATAGTTCCTGTGTTGATGTCACATAAGGTAAGCAAAACAGATCATTTGGATAGCAAAAAAAAAAGCTAGATTTTTTAGCTGTATATTAAATAATATGTCTGTCCTTTTTAGTAATCAGTATACCTATATAGGGATATTTATTTCTTCCCACAACAAACACAGAGTTCTTAATATCCTTTCTTCCTCCCTCCCTCCCTCTCTTCCTTTATTCATCACACTACCTCTCTTCATCTTTTTTTTCTTCAAATTTCTTTTTTTCTTTCCATTCTTCAATCTCCTCTCCTCTCCTCTCCTCTCCTCTCCTCTCCTCTGCTCTGCTCTGCTCTCCTCTCCTCTCCTCTCCTCTGCCCTCCTCTGCTTTGCTCTCCTCTCCTCTCCTCTGCCCTCTTCTCCTCCCCTCCTGTCCCCTCCCCCCATCTTACTGTCTTGGTTTAGAACACACTTGGAGTAAACTTTGAATACTCAAAATCTTGGAGTGCATTTTAAGTGTGTTACAGCTCGATTGCACCAATTGATCAGCAAGATTAGGGCAGAAGAGTCATTAAACCTGAAAAATGAGATAATAATGACTAAGTTACAATGTTAAGAATGTTACACAAGAGCCAGAAAGATTACTCAATGGCACAAGAGCCTGCCTGGGAAACACAATGTCCTGAGTTTGATTTCAAATGAAGAAAAAAAAAAAAACCACGTGCATGGGATCATATGTGTTAATTTTACTGACAAACTACTAGGAGTAACCTAGTCTATAGTGATTATCTTCTGAGCCAACTCTATCACTATCACTATTTTCTGTCTTAAATAGCTTCATAAAAAATATAAAAACTTCAGAAGTTTTCCTCACAATTCTTTCTCATTATTTATTTTGCAGAATGTAGTCTTCTAAAATGTATTACTGCTTTTCCATGGTTTTAAAATGACAAACTATCTGAGAAACAAAACTTGATCATTTTAGATAGTATTTACTTTTAAGATTCTATGGAGTATGATGCTTTTCTCAGTGCTTCTTACTATAATTTTTTAATAAATTTATATCTTATTGTAGAATCTGAAATATTACCCATATAATAAAAAAAAACAAAGTAAAACATTTGGGCATTGTTGTAATGTTTTTCATTTGGTTGAAGTGGAAACAATTACATACACATCAGTGTTACTAATAATAGAGCTCCCTTATTTACATTTGGGAAAATACAACAGGGTAGAATGTGTTCAACACAAAAACAAAAAAGTTAACTATGTACAGTAAAGCACTCAATTAAACATTTACTCCTCATTCACGTTGTAACTGGTAAGCACTTGTAGTTGCTTCTTATACTGGAATTTAACTTTCCTAATTCCTAATTCTCCTGGACTCTTCTCTACAGAGTCAGAATTGCTTCCTAGACTATAACTCAGCTTACTCTCACATCAAGGGGAACAGAAGTCTAATGATTTCATAATCAGCATCCCATAGGAAAGAGGAGTTTCCCTATGAGTTGGGTTTTAGAATTCACTAAGGCAGGAGAGAACTAATGTAGATAGTTTCCTATTCTTGAGGTTTGTCATAATTTTTATGAAACTACTTAGTGAAAAATAGAGTTTTAAGACACAGGTTTCCTGTGGAGGAATGATTACACAACAAATTTTTCAACTCTCCTCTAGGCTTAGGTGAAATATAAAAATGGTCTTCATACCTGTAGCCTCCTCTCAGCTTATAAGCATACGAAACTGAAGGAGAATCCTCACTAAAATTCCTAATTATGAGCTGATCATTCACAATATGTAATATACTTATCAGTTACTATTTCTTTTAAATATACTCTTTCATCCTACTAGATTCCTCATGGGGTACTGTTATTATTAACTTCATTTTGAAGATATGGTAAGTACAGACAGACTTCATATTTTAGAGATAAGACAGAGCAGTGAAGGCCTTGATTCTCCCACTAATACTTTCTTCTGAATATAAACAGCTTTGCAAAATTGTTTCCATTAGTGATCAGACTCAAGAGTAGCCAGTCGCTGCCCAAGCTTCCTCACACCCCTCACAGAGTCAGCATGCTCTCACCTGACCCATGTATGACCTTCCTGGGGTGGAAGCAGTGAGCACCCCCAATATCTTTTGCAAGCTAAATACAGATGGACCTTAATTTATGAGCAAAAGTCTATGTTTGGTGTCAATGTCAGTGAGAAAAGGAAAACACTGGACAGGCAGGTACAGAAAGTCTGGTACCATGAGCGCAACTGACGCTGAGCCTCAGGTGAGCTCTCCCTTTTTGTCTGTGTAAGCGTTGCTCCTTCTGTCCTTAGGGAACATCCAGGGCCCCCATCCCATGTGCTGCTTCCCTTATACTCCCACATAAAATAGAAGGATGCCTCATTCAAACAGTGCTGCCTGGCTCTTTCTGATTTCTATACTAAACTGAGTCCTCTAAATCCAAGGCTGAGGCAGGAATACTGAAAGCTTAGAACATCAGTTTGGAAAGAGAAGCTGAGTTTGAACACAAAACAATCTAGCCGGTGGATCTGTTTTTTTTCTAATTTCTGAGGAAAACTGGGCAGGCAATTCTTATGGCATTGGCTAGTAATACCATTTTTTGTCTAAAATCCAGTAGAATCTCTTTATAGATGTACAGCAAATTTATTTAATCACTCTCTGTTTACTCCTCTTGGAACTTATACCAAAGCAGTTAGTATTACAACAGATAATATAGGTAACATTGTATTTCCTATTACAAAATGTAATTGTTGTTACTACTATTCCATTTATTATATTATTCTGATTAGATAGGATGACAAGGATAGACTGATGAGTTTATTTGAGGGTTGTGAGAAATGACAAGTACTCTTCCTAGTAAAGTTTGGAAGTGATTTTCCTAGGGAACACAATAGATCTTTAACTTGAAGAAATCTTGTCTATCAGCTATAGAATATAAACACACACACAAGCCATGACATGTCAGGGCAGATTTTCATATGTGTTGGCTTCAGCAAATGAAGGTTGTGTCTATAAACGTTCAGTGTGTTTTGAAGTGAGCCAGCATTTTGGTTGCATCTATGTGTGAAGGGAAGCTAATATGCTGAGTCCTGTACAGGCGATGTGGTACATGAACGCAGCACAGCAAGAGGAAACAGCAATAAATGTTTTCATTTCCTCTAGGTATACACAGATTTGAAAAGTTTCTAAACAGTAAAAATCCCATCATTAGAGATAACGTACATTTCTATCATTACCAACTTCCTGCTACCACATTAAGGAAAAGTGGTAACATCTGTTCTCTATGCAGGTAGCTGCTCTTCCCAAGTAGGGCAATTGGATCCCCACCAGGTTAGCAATTCAGCTGCCTACATCTCTTCAAGCGCATCTTTATTCAAATCTTGTTGCTATGTAGAAATAAATTTTTTCTCTTTGTATTACCTCCAGAATTATGGTTGGCCTGAGTTCCAACATGCATTTAAAAATGCACAGCATTATTCACAAATCACTATCTCACTGATCATTGTCTCATAATATATTTTTAAATTTTCTGGTCAATGGAAATTTATTATCTTTAATTATAGACTATGCTACGTGAAAGTTTATCATTTTATGAAAAAATGGTGGTTAGTGTTAGTAGGATAACCTCACTCCTCACCAACATGAGGGGGATAAGTTGGTGGCCCACTGTAACCCAGCTGGTTTATTTATTTTTTTATATTTTTATGTATTTGGTTGTTACAGGGTCTCACTATGCAGCTCACACTCATAATGATCCTCCTGCTTGCAGCCTCCTCAGTGCTGGGATTGCAGGTGTGTACCACTATGCCCAGACCCTGGGGGTGGGGCTGGGGTGGCATGTGGTGCCAGGGACTGAACTGCAGTCCCTGTGGTTGCCTAAGCTTGCCTAAGCAGGTGCTTTAGTCTGCTGAGCTATCTCACTGGCCCCATCTAGCTGATTTATAATTTCCTTTTAGTTTAAATTTACTCTCTGCTTGGTGTACTTATTGCACACTTCAGAATAATTCTAAGTGCCATCCATTCATTTAAGAGATAGTGTATTATGTGTTTGTTTTGAAGGATCTATGTGCGTTCATCTTACTTTATACACAAGACTATTTAAGGGTTTGTACCATGATAAGAGAGGAAGTCGTGCGTGTGTGTGTGTGTGTGTGTGTGTGTGTGTCTGTGTGTGTGTATGTTTCTGCCTTTCTATGGATCTGCATCATCTCTGGTCTCAATTTCATCTTCTGGGGACAGATATGCTCTAACTTTATCATCATTGTAGTTGGAACTGCTCCTTCTAAGAGGTATGAAATTTTGGAATGGATTTTAAAAAGTCTGATTGTTTTATATGACGAAGTGCTACTCAGCCATAAAGAAAGATAAACTTGAAGTTTTATGGGTAAAGGATGTAACTTGAGCCCATACTTATAAATAAAATAAATCATGTTCACATTTGTTAACATCATACTATCTCCTGCTGTGAGAAACTGCAAGAGTGAATGATGCCTAAGATATATATATGACTGAAATGGGATGAAATTGTTCAAAAGGGAAAGGAATCCAAGATGGGGAAAAAGGGAAGGATGGAAGGAGGAAGGGAAGTAATATAAGTGAATTAGACTTATTAGCTCATTGATAAGGTAGATTTGTGCTAGTACTGAGTAGAAAAAATTTAATGACCAAATCTTGTACCCTAAGCAACTTCTTTAAAGATAACAACATGCAATATATTAAATAATGTTATTCTGCTCTATTACTTTGCTATGAAATTTTGTTTCACCTTTTTTAATAAAATAAAATAGAAGTACTTGATAAAAAAAAAAGAAATGATGTTTTGGGGAGATTGTGTTTTAAAATAGTCAATCCAGAAAATTGGAGGACTTGGCATTATCTGAGAAATTAGACTTTTCTAATGTTCCAGTTGGTTTTATATTTTCCAGTCACAATTGCCTTCCCACAGGTACACAACAGCTGAGTTAAATTTGCTGGGGTCTGGCATTTAGCTGTCAATGGAATGATTCTGGCTACAGTATAAATTTCAACCACCTAAGGCTCACTTCATAGTCACTCAATAGCTATTGTTCCAGTTCTCATCTTTTTTTCCCTATTCTAATCATAGCATATTGAGAAAACTTTACTGTCATCATCTATGGCCATATCAGAAATTATATTTCACTCTCAAGTACTTGAATTTAGTGACACTAATCAGTTTGACATTAAATTTTTGAGGATGTTAATTGTAAGTTCTTTGTGGTGCTTCTTTTAAAGCCTGTGACCATGAGCTAACTCTCTTCATCTGTGCAATCACTATTAACTAGAGAGCAGAAAGTGGTTAATTTTGGCATAATTCACCCATAATGAAGGAGTGCAAATATGAACATTTTAATCTTCCAAAAGATGTGAGAAAGTTTTCATCTTCATTTTACAGAAATGTCATAAAGGCAGTTGACTAGAAGTTCATTTTAAAGAATACATATACACAACTTTTAATTGGTGCACAGAAAATTATCTGAACATGATCTGAACATTATATCAGAGCTCTAGTCACAGTAGCTTAGATTTTCTTGAATAAGTTAAAATGCGGATTAACATACCAGTATTCTTTTTTTCTCACTGTTACCTACTGAGTTTTATGTGCATATGTTTGTTCAGTATGTACCATACCTGAAGGCGGTAGCATGCAATTTACAGCAGCTCCTTAATTATATCAATATGACTTTATCACATACTGAGGCAACTTTGCTCTACAAGGCAAAAACAAATAATGAAGTCAGACTTCTGATATCATGAGGCAGCTTTTCTAATTGCAAATGTAAATGTTGCCAGGTGTGCTACTCCCTTGTTCAAATAAATAAATAATTAGGGAACATGATTAATATGAAGCCTCACGATCGGGTTGCACCGAGGATTCTGGGAAAGCAAAGTCAGGAACTGATTTGGAGGCCTGAGTGTGTTCTTCACAGGAATTTCTGAGCAATCACTGAATGAAGACCATCACAAGATCTGAGAGTCCTCTCTGGGGGCAGAAGAGAATTATGGCCAGAGAAGCAACCAGCAGTGGCCTTCTTGGCTGCTGCTAGACATAGAAGTTAGAAGAATCATCTGCAATGTGTGTAGCTTGATTCAGTTTTGTCCTGACTCTGACGGGATATTTGTGCTTAAATATGTCACTTCCAAAACATGTGGACTACTGTAGCTTAACTAGATTGCCTCATTGTCCATTTTGCCACTTTTTTAATGAGCAGAGTAACATGCGGTCCAATTATAAATTTTGAAAGATTTTGTGAATATCCAATTAGCTGGAATAGAAGCCTCTTCCCAAATAATAATCATTTGTTCTTATTTTCTTTATCTGAAAAATGAAAATTCTATGCAAAAAGTAATGTATTTTATATTCTGTTGTTGGAACAATGCAGTGTGCACTGGTTTATTCAAATGTCTTATAATTCTTCAGTAATGAATCTTGCCCAATTTTAAGCTAATAATACTTACTAGGTCATAAGAATTCAAATAAAATTTTCCTGAATATACTTTGGGAAATAAGGTCCTGTCTCAGGGAAAGTTATGATGAGTAATTATTATTTTTGTAGAGATCTGTAATATTTTTAATGATGTATAAGGTTTTTACTTTGACTAAGTTAGATTTTGGGGAAACAAACCAAGATCATTAAAGAATCTAACAAAGTTATCAATATATAATTTTGCAAACCCAGATAACTTTGGTAACTTATTGCAGTCTCAATCTTTCATTCACTTCTTATGCTTTGTGCTTGACTGTGATTTTTTTAGGAGAAAAGTGTAGGAGATATTTCCAAATCTTGATTGAAACTCAAAAGCAATTTTTATCCACATAGCAAAAGGAAGATTTTTGAAAAATTGATAAATAATTCTTCCTGTGCCTTGTGACACACATACTTCTTCTGAAATTTATTTCTGTAGCCCTTAAATCTGTTCTTTGCACTGTACTTTTCCACATGCAATACAGTATTTATAAATAAAAGGAACTTAAATACTGGAGATCCAAATGTCTGCACCTTGGAACTGATCCTCTCCAGTCTGCTTTTGGAAATTTCCAGTCGCCTAGTGCATATACATATTATTGCAGAAGATAACTTGATGCTGGTTGGAAAAGCATGTAAAGATGTGGCTCAGTTTGTCATCTGTCATCAGGTATTCCAGAAGCACAGGGTAAAGAAAGGAAAAAAAAAAAACAAAAAACAGAATTCAACCCAACAGAAAAGATGCAGGCCAGAATGACCCAGGTAGACAACTGAGTCTCAGGAAACAAGTAAATTTATATATTTTATCTTTAAGTTGTGTAAATTTCCATTTTAAAATTCAAGTCATTATCTTTACTTTTAACATGCACATACTGAGTGTGTACACTTGGCTGCATAAAGATACAGGCAAACTACTAAATTAGCACCATTGCAGGATAATAAACATATGCAGCCTCTTTCCAACTTTCCTTGTGTTTCCTTCAAAGTATTTGTAATGTATGCTCCCACTATGTTTTTAATTCCAGAATACCATATAACTTAAAATACAAGCACTGTATTTTACACACAATTTCCAGAAGTTGGTCAATTATATGTATCAATTATAGCTGATATGTTATATCAATTGTCTGCCTATTCACCGTCCTTTTTTTCCTAGCCCTCCGCGTTGATTTTTGTTCTGCACGTTTGGTATTTTAATATCATTTTATTAGCAATGTTAGGATCCATTACATATTTTGGAAATAAATTGTTTATTGACTATTTGGTCTGAAAATATTTTGATAGGTTCTGTGTACTTTTGTTATTATTTTCTTTGCTGTGTATCCCCCTCTATGTATTTGGTGCAGGGTCTCACTAGGCATCTCTAGCTCATAGTTATCCTCTTGTTTTCAGCCTCCCCACTGCTGGGATTATAGGTGTGCACCACCTCACCTGGCTCAGTGCGTTAGGTGCAGGGAACAACTGGGCATTGAGTGCCAGGGATCAAACCCTGTTCTCTGAGCTTGCCTAAGCAGGCATTCAGTCCGTTCAGCTAATGCCATCTCTGCTTTGTAGCCCTTTTTAGTTTCATGCAGTAACATCGGTTTACTTTTTTAAAATAATCTGTTTGCAGTGTCATCTACAGAACTTTATTATCAAGAATGACCATCAAAAATGTCATTTGAGAAAACAATGTCATTGTCACCAGCAGTAACATCAAAAAGAACAAACTAATTAGGAAAAAAAAATACTTTACAAAAGAGGCTAAAGTTCACATATACTGAAACCACAAATCATTAATGAAAGATGCAAATAAGGGCATAGATGTTGATGAGTTGACAGTATTATTAAATTATCTAAATTAATACAATCTAAATGTATTTCTTTCAAAATCCCAGTGATTTTTTTTTTACAAGAAGGAATTAAACAACTATTTCAGCCTGATAACCTAATTGATGCACTATGGTGAAATTTCATTCTTAACACTAAAATACTTTTATTGTTCTCATACTAAAAGTGTATTTATTATGCCCTTGTCGACAATACAGAAACCATCTCTTTTAATTGGAAGACTAACAAACATGTTTTTGTCTTTATTTATACTTTCAGATTTTGTGAACCTACAAGATTTATTAGGGGGAAAAATTATTGACCTGAGGAGAAATCAGAGAAAACAAGAATCAGAATTTACTGATGTGAACGAAAATTGAGACACAAAAACATCCAATAAATCTAAAAGCCATAGCCAGAAGTATGCTCAGTGATGAATCCCACACCAATCATGTGCAAGGTTTAGAAATGATCTTCACAAGGAATATATGATTTCATAATATAGATTTATATGTAATATAAAATGTATTAGGTAGGAATAATATTTAATGTAT